>CAIGQQ010033541.1:9081408-9094025 GCA_903798035.1 Danio albolineatus
TACTTCAATTTTATTTCTGTTTATGTAAAGCACTTTGAATTGCCACTGTGTATGTAATGAGCTATATAAATAAACTTGCCTTGCCTTACACTAACCCTACCCCTAACCCCAACTCTAATCCCAACCTAACAGTCTACTTATAATCTAATGACAATTAGTTGCAATGTAACTTAAATTCAACAAACAGACCATTAAAATAAAGTGTGACCAATGGTGCATTCTAAGGGGCAAAACAGATTAAAAAAACTGCATATTATGAAATTAGTCAGTGCATTGGGTTTTTTAAATAACATTGTACTGTGGGAATTTTGTACTGTTCACTTATAATGTTTTACAGGCAATTTGTGACTCTAATTACTAAAAGTGAGATTGCAATAACTTGCAGCAGGACTCGGTCATAAAGGATACATGTGAAGGCTTTCCAACAACAACGGAAAAACCAGATACTGACGTCACCTCCACTTCTTTCCTCTCTCCACATACACACAATGACTTTACTCATTCAGAATACTTGGTCAAATCACACATCTGCAGGAAACGGAGTTCATGTGTGCTCCATCAACTCAAAACAAATGTACTGCGTTTGGGATGCGGACACAAAAATAGTTTGAAAAAGCTGAATGGTGCAGTTGTGTTTTTAGGACGCTCAAGACTCACTTAAAGGGATTATCCCTCCAAAATTAAGAAGTCTGTCATCATTTACTCTCCCTTCACTTGTTCCAAACCTGTCTGTCTTTCTTTCTTATGTTGAACAGAAAAAAAAAAAATTATTTTTAAGAGAGCTGGAAATCTGTAACCACTGACTTCAATAGTATGTGTTTTCCCCATTATGGATGTCAATGGGTTCAGGTTTTCAGCTTTCTTCAAGTATCATCTTTTGTGTTACTCATAAACTCCTAATAGCGAGTCCATTTTCATTTTTGAGTAAACTATGCCTTTTTATTTGACCTGTGAAAAGAAGGGAAGTTTTATTCCCTTTTCCAGAAGTTCTTCTGACTGCACCATTTTTGGTAAACCTCCTTTTTGATGAGAGAAATTAAATGCCAAGACCAGGAGAATGAGCACAGTAACTTTATTAAAAACATCTTACTGTAAGCCAGGCTCATAACTCACATTGTTCAACATTAGCAGCTATTTGAGCTCTGACTCATTGCTGAATTAGCTGCACTGCACCGCAGACCAAAAACAATTGTATCTCTCAGACAAAAACACACAAACTAAAGTCATGCAAGACAACCAAAGACTTTCAGGCTCTGTATGTGCGCCTTCATCATACCCTGTATGTGAGTGTTCTGTTGCATGCATCATTCCCAGAGACCGCTTCTCTCTGTTTCCCTCCAGTTACCTGCTTTTAATGTCCGTCTCCGGATTCTCATCTTTGGAAAGGATGGCCATGAGTAGTTAAACGGAGAGTCTGAGTCAGAGTCCATGTTTTTAATTTTCCTCAACTGTTCCGTTCGTGAAACTCATACCAGTAAAAATCACCAAGAAGTTCCACAGAAGTTTGAAAACACTTTTCCAACAACAAAAAAGGCAGATTCCATAGATAAGCGTTGAGGAGATGAGTCTGTGTGTGTGTGTGTTATTGTGAGTGTGTCAGAGAAGGTGGGCTCAGTCCTGATACTCTATACTCCCACTTTTTTTGTTGCCAGTGGAGTCAGGACTCAAACTGGACCGTGGAGAGCACGACAGAGGGATTTTCAAATGAAGGTGTCTGTAGGAATCTGAAAGGTCAGCCAAGGTTTAGCAATCATTAACCATACACGCTAATAAAACCCCATGAGGTCCTGGGATGACACACACACACACACCTCCTCTCACTCTTTATAAACAAAATAACGCAACAAACTAAAAATTCAGCAAGGGGGGAAAAAAATGAATGCATAAAATCCATAAAATTGACCAATTTTGTAATGCGACTTCTAACAGACAGGGATGAGTCATGTATCGCCTCAAAATTAGTACTGGCATGAGCCTTGCAACACACATTCATTCATTTTAACATCCTCAAACCAATCCCAGAACAATGAACCACAATATATATTCCAGAACATGCTCTTAAATTTATGAACAGCTGTCCGAATCAAAGACTTGCTCAATTCTGGGTGTTCACCAGAATACTGTATGCCATCTGACATCTTACACTGTAATTTTATCTCGGTTTTACTGGAAAATCAGCTTGAATACAGAGCCAACTGATATTAACAACTAAACCCTGAATAAAACTGAAACCCTCAACCTTTCACAGACTCAAACCAACCTCAAATCCAATAAAACCCAACTATATAAAACGTCTCTTTTTAAATTTGACAGCAAGAACAGACACAGACACAATTCAAGAAGTCAAACCCACAAAAGTTCTCAGCAACACATATTAATGTCCAAGTCTAGTCAAGTCAAGTCATAAAAGACTATGTCACCACAAGACAGGAAAAAAAGTTAGGTAGGTGTAGGTGTGTGTGTGTGTGTGTGTGCATGTGTGTAGCTGGATTACTCTCTGCATGTGGTGGACATTCAGACTCTGCTAGAGAAGCTCTCAGTGTGTGCATGAGTCTGTCCTTCAGCGGGAACATGTGCTCCAGCAATCCAAACAGCACACTCATTCAGTCCACCAAACATCTCAAAAGCCAACCAAGTCTTTGATTTCACAAGTCAGAGTTCTAAACAAAACCATGAGTTTGCTGCAACTCAATAGCGATTCAAAAAAGCCAAGAAAATCCTCCTTATAAAGACAAATCTCCTGATAGGTCACAATAATGTGAAATGAAATTTCTTTGTTCTTATATCCATGTTCCTTTCCTTCGCTTACGCCATTGGCATTATCCATTCAGTTTAAAGAGAATGCTTCAAAAGAGTTTGCTTCCAGCCGGCCTGCTCTTTTCTGTGGAGTGTGACTCTTTTAGTCTTTCATGAAATCTGGGCTCCAACCCCAACTCTCTCCTCCCTCTGCCTCCAGAGATTTCAGTGGCTAACCGTCTGCGTGTGAGTGACTGAGGTTGTGTTTAAAACAAGAAATGGGAGAATGATTGTTCAGAGAAATGATGATGAGAATCGGTTGCATATATGAAAGTGAGTGCATTAAGTGATTGAATAATTATTGGTATTATATTATGTGTACAACATTAATGTTCTAAAAAATTATGTTAATTAATCATTTGTTTTTTGAGATTTAATATTATTTAATTATTTCTAAAAATAATAATTTTATTATCTAAGCTCAGAAAGTAAGAAATATCACTCACTATTTGTTAAACATTCTTACAAACCAGCAAACAGTTTTTCCTTCTTTAAAAGAAATATACAGTACACAATATACAAGTTTATTTTTTACCAAGAATTAACAAATCCGTGCAAAGACCCACTAAACATACTAAAGATCCTCTGAGGTACACATTGGTTTGTTTGGGGCAATTCAGTGAGATCATTAGGATGAGGAACACGTTCTGTGGGACGGGCTACACTTTAAAGCATCATCTTAAATGTCAGCTTTTGTGCAAGTTCAAAAATCGAAGCTTGTTAACATTCCTGCCTCCACTTTACAGTTGAAACTGTGAATGTGCGTGTGTGTGTGAGAGAGGCTGGATGGGTTGAGGGGGCCGATGTCGTTTCAAAAGAAAAGAGCCCATCTTCTGTCCTCCTTCCTAAGCTATAAATTTCTCTCTTCTTTAAAAGACAAAAAAAAAACTTAACTACCTTTTGGGAACCAAAAACAGCCAGAACAACAGGAGCATCTGAAATCCAGAAGCACTTTTTTCTTCTTAAGCAACAATGATGAACACAGAGCAGTAGGTTTGTACTACTGCATTGCATTTAGATGGAAAATGAGTGCGTTCAGTTTTCGGTGCCTGCTACTTTGTAATCATACTTGTATTACACTAAGAATAAGAGTACACTAAAAACACAAGATGGCTGTTTTGAATGAACATCATTCTGCCCTAACCTCAAAGAATCCTTTTAAATGAAACGTTTCCCTGCTCTGTTTTCCTGCCACTTCTTTGGCCAAACTGAATAGCATTAGGACCAACAAGAAGAAAATACCAAATATATTGAAAACTGTATATAGTGGATATATATTTCTCAATAAAAAATACTTCTATCATGCACTGATTTACATACACAATACATCAAAAAGAGGCAGAGTTCATGCATTCATTTATTCATTCATTTTCTTTTCGGCTTAGTCCTTTTATTAATCTAGGGTCGCCACAGTGGAATGAATCACATTTGTTTTACACAGCAGATGCCCTTCCAGCCACAACCCAACACTAGGAAAAGAGGCAGAGTTTGAATACAAAAATGTTCGGTTGTTGTAACAAGCCATCAAATATGGACAAACCCAACGTTGGGTTAATTTTTCCAGTTAAATTACATTTTATAACCCAATGATTGGTTTGTTTATATTTGACCCAATGTTTCTGAAAGATGTGAAATTATGAGAAACGTCACATGGTTAAAGAGTATTTTCCTTTTCCAGTCCATGTATTTCTCTATTCAAATACATGCTTCATCCATTTCTGACATCTACATGGCAGATGACCTTTTCGAACATCACTGCATATCAACGCCTAAATTCCAAAACACTTATGTCTTAAGTGCCATGTTGAAGACCTAGTGAGTTTCTCATAAATATAAAAAGAGGTATACAGCTATTTCAAACAACTGAATTACAGTATGCTGCCTGCTATAATACCTTCTTTTAAAAAGTCTTTGGCAGATTTTAATGCACCACATTAGTTCAGTGAAAGATTAAATCCAAGATAATAGCAAAAAGGTAAAAAAAACTTTGATCATAAATTACTTAATAAAAAAAAAATACTGAATTACTTATTTTGTCCATTTTTAAGTTTATCAACACATCACACTAAAAACTTAGCAACAGGTTACAACAAAATCCATTGCAATTAACCTTTACAGTGAAACAACATTTCAAGTACAGCTGTACAATCTTTTCAACGCTATTGATTAAATGCTACTGTAAAAGGGTCACTTTTAAAGGTCTAAAACTAAATAAATACTATTATCAGTTCAGCAAAACACTAACATAGAACACCACTGTCCAAAAGTTTTGTTCATCAAAATAATGTAAAAACGTAATGTTGTGAAATATTATTAGTTGAGATTGCAATGCCCTACTCTAGTCTATGATGTTACGCAATCTGCTCATTTCACACAATGTAACTATCAATATTGCAAACAGTTGTGCTGCTTGACATTGAAGTGTAAAGGAACAGTGATTTATGATTATTGTTATTATAATTTTTTTTAATCTGGACAAATAAAATAGAAAGCATTAATATTTATTCATTCATTCATTTTCTTTTCAGCTTAGTCCCTTTATTAATCAGGGGTTGCCACAGCGGAATGAACCGCCAACTTATCCAGCACGTTTTACGCAGCGGATGCCCTTTCAGCTGCAACCCATCTCTGGGAAACATCCATATACACTCATACACTACACTAAATCGGAGCACCTGGAGGAAACTCACATGAACGCAGGGTGAACATGCAAAGTCCACACAGAAACGCCAACTGGCCCAGCCGAGGCTCGAACCAGCGACCTTCTTGCTGTGAAGCGACAGCACTACCTACTGCCCCACTGCGTCACCACGCATTAATATTTCCCCACAAAACTAAATTAATGAATTAATGCTCAGAAAAATATTAAATTAAAAACAACCATGACATAAAACACACACACACACACAAGTTGGATAAATAAGCACAGCAGTAATGTATACCTGAATTAAATGTGCTTAGATCTTCATCCTCCTCATCCAGACAGAGCACAAGCTGTTCTTCAAAGACCTGAAAAAGCAGGCAACAAAAACATATTCACACACTGCAACTGAAACACTTTCAAGAACAAAAACAAACCAAACTAAGAGCACTACTTTGAACATCTGTCCACTAGAAAAGAAGAAGAAAAACAAGAAGAAGAAAAACAAGAGTAGATATAACAGCTCTGGGAAGAAAGACTAGGAGGTTCTGATTAGAGGAATTGATTTAGACGCACAAAAACGACTCAACTCACACTATCTACCAATGTCTGGTCCTCGATTTTGAGAGAGTTGTTCAGGTCTGAGGGAGCAAAAAACAACAAAAACAACATAGGAATCAATTTCCACTTGAACACAGTTGCAACTTGAGTAGATCATAAACGTCCTCAGCTAGAAAAACAAGCACAAACACGCATGTATGTTGGAAAACAGAGGCAGCAAACGCCACACCGTGGTGACAGGAAGTGTCTGTATTTTAAGGTCAAAGGGTCAGAAGATCAGCTGAGTCTCCTGCCATCAACACAACAAGCAATCTTTTTATAGAATTTACATCATGGCATTTCTTCTATAACTGTAGGAAGAGTATTTATCTCGTGTTGTCCTCTCTAACCCCTCCCAAATATATAGTGTCTCTGTCTCGGCCCACCCAGGAGGAATGTGTCTCCTCATACTGGACATGTTTGGGAAACCAGCCGGAGGTCCTTCACAAAGACTGCTCTGTGTGTGTGGTGTGTGTGTGTACTAGTTGTGTGTGTGTATTAGTTTATGTGTACTTCTCATCCCACATTCTACCACAATGTCCTCCTGACTGAGCCAAATTCATCCAATGTACTCTAACAACCCTACCAGGCCTTACTCACAGTGACAGACAGAGAGAGGGAGATAGAGAGAGAGAAAGAGAGAGAGATAGTGAGTCTGAGTTTTTTTGGATAGCTGGGGTCATAAAGAGGGAAAGGAACTAGAGACAAACAGAAAAAGAAAAAGTGGAATAACAGAAGGACTGAGGTTAAGTGAGAGCCAGAGGAGAGGAAAATTTGTCACATCAGCAGGATGAAACGTGATCGTATCTTGGCGAGAGCAAAATATAGAAACAAGTCATAAAATAAACCCAAGACAGGAGGAGTAAAACCAAGTGAAAAATAATAATATGAGCATTATTGCCAGAAGGGATCCTGTGGAGTTTGAATTCCCACCACACGGCTTATGTCTGATTTCCAGAAACCCACAAATATCAGTTGAAATCTTAGACTGTAGCTGAAAATATTAGCTTAATAGTTGGATGTAGTTCATTGTTGCTAACAAGGGCAAACATGATGACAGTAAGTGCATCCCAATTCAGAGTATAAAGAGAACAAGTTAGTTTCGAGACACACCAAGATGATGGTTGAATGTTTGGCAGCATTGGGCTGTCTTTGAGTGTCTTTCAAGTTAGTTTGTTTGCTTATTTGTCACCTCTCATTGGGCTCTAGTTGATGGGAATTTGTCCAATTCAGTTTTTAGAACTACATCAGCCATATAGGTAAAAGATAGTGCTCTGATTGTATTTTTTATTATTAATATTTGAATTAGACCATGAGAACCAAAACTGATGAAACCAACTAAATGATGCAGTTCACTAGGGAACACAAACAAGCTGACTGTCACTTTGCAACATTTCTTTAATATTTGCAAATTTTATGGATTATCAGATTATGAGATATATTTGCATGAGCGAATCCACATGTGGTGAGCAAGAAGTACTCTTGTAAAACTAAATATGTAAACACTTCTTTGACTACAGCTTGTATGTGTGCAGCACTAGTTCCAGTTTCCCTTTGTGGAATTACAATACAGATACTGCCACCTGCAAGTAAATGTAGGTTCTCAATTCAATTGGCTGTCTATTAGGGTGTTGTTCACGTGCAGCTTTTTGGCCCAGACAGGAGAAAGCACAAGGCGATAGCAGTCAGTTTTCATCATCGTTAATTCTTTTAACTCAACTTGGCATGTCCCACCCGACATGAAGCGAAGAACTCCAAAAACTTGTACACTTGTATTTTCTGATAACAGTACACCTGTATTTCCTAATGAAAGAACTAAAATACTCAGTCGGAGGGTTTAATTTTATTTGTTCATGATTACAACAAAACATTGTGCATACTCTTCTGAGTAGATGTGAATCTTATACATTCTCCAGCCAGTCTGAATACCTGCTGTCTGCATTCAAGTATCATACAAGCATTTTTTTCAAGCTCAAGTCCACCAATGTTAACTTACAAGCTACTGTATGGTTTGTTCATTAGCAATGAGAAACAAATAGAACGTATGAATTATGACTTGTCAGACCTGTCAGTGCAAACTTCTGGCAAAGTGTCAACTGGTGTGAAAAGCAGTGAATGAGCTCTGCTTACCGGCATCACATTCATCAGATCTGTGCACGCTCCCCTCAGACAGCTCACTCAGTCGCCGCACCTGTAACACGTGTCAGACTGTCAGGACTGATACAGAATTACATTTGTGTTTGGCACTGGTGTAATGAAGATTTGAGCTGTGAACAATTCAAAAAATGGAAAATCAATTGCTGGAATACTGGTGTCATACATCGAGTCAGAAGACAGCCACGGAGTTGGTGTTGCATTTGACGTCAGTGATTTGAGTTCATAAAAATGTGAAATATTTTTGTTACAAAAACCACTCAATAAAATTAACAAGACAGCCCTGGTGGAGTATGGGTTAGTTTTACGATGGATTCATGCACTTTTGGAAGCATCAACAAAGGGCCACTGAAAAACACCATTTTACAGCATGGAAAGACCAGGATAAAATAAAATAAAAATACCCAGACTGTGTTTGTCTGAAAGAAGAAAGTAATAAACGTCAAAGATCGCTTGAGGGTGAGTAAATTATTGGGTAATTTTCATTTTTGGGTTAACTATTCCTGTAAGCTTCGACTATTTATGCTCGCTTATAGGCTAAGGCGCATAAACATTTGATAACCTGTTCGCGATCAACTTTTTTAATATGAAAATTTCAAAGACAACGTTAACAATGATTTTACAAAATATAATTTTGATTGCACTTACACATTTAAAAATTAGTGGTCAATAAGATTTTCTGTAAGACATTAATTCCTTTACTCAAGAAAGCCATACTAAACAGATTTTTGAAGAATCCTGAAAAAAGCTGTCATAAATTCCACAAAAATATTGATTAGCACAACTTTATATTATGCATAATAAAAAGAAATGTATCTTCAGCAGCAAAACAACATATTATAATGACTCTGAATAGGGCTGTACAATATTGGAGAAACCCAACATTCTGTGATATTTTGAGATATACTGTTAAAAAACTAAACAATGTCACCAGTTAATAGCAGTTAATTTATTAGCTATATTTGGTAAGAAATACATATTTTAGAATTATGCAGCTGGTGATTTTCTATGACTGTATCTGCACAAAACATAAGAATTGCCTGATTATAGAAATACAACTGAATGAAGATGCAATGAAATAGATTTATGTTTTTCTGGGAAGTCTGTAGCAGATTTGCAGTAATTCAGTAACACTTTACAATAAGGTTGTATTAGTTAATATTAATGTATTTACTAACATGAACAATACATTTGTTACAGTATATGTTCATGTTAGTTACTGAAAGTTTTTGTTAGTTGATGTTAACTACTAATAATACATTAGTAAATGTTGATTAATAATTATGACTAATAAATGCTGTACAAGTAATGTTCACATTTAGTTCAGGTAAATACATTAACTAACATTAACTGATGAAACCTTATGGCAAAGTGGGACTATATGTTAATGAGACCAGAAAATGCATATATTATAGAGGCCTGTTTCTAAATGATCATGGGAATAACATGATAAACAGCATTACAAACACTGAAATAAACTGTATTTTCAAAAATATTAAAATAAAAACAGATCATTCAAATTCGTAAAACCTTTAACAAAATTAACATATTTTATACCATGATAAACGGTGTAATAAATAAATTCAGCCTTGGAGAGTATAAAAGACTTACAAAAACATTTGTAAAAATTCTAACAACTTCCGAATGGTAATATAGATACACTTATAATACTATATGTACAATTAGAGTATAAACAGTTTTGAGAAACATCACTGAAGGATGATTTACAGCCCTTGTAATCTCTCTGGTGATCTTGCACTGTCTGCCAACAGTTGTTATATGAGAAATACCAGTCTGCCGCTCTAAGCAATACCTGTAAACGATACTGTTAACTGTAATAAAAGTTTCCAAAGTTATGACTCAAGTCATTTATAGGCTCATAAAACTCTGTTTCACACATCACTCTCCTGTAACTTACTCTTAGGGGGTTTATTTCTAGACGGCTGATGAAAAATGTGTGTAGAGAACTTTTGGATTTTATTTTACCTGAGGTCTTAAAATACTTGCACCTATCCAAGGCAAGCACATGAAATAACTATAATAAAAAAAGTTATTTAGTCAGAATACACAGCCGATTTTGAACTAATTTTAATAACTGTAAAACAGAAAGTGGTGTTTGAGGTCTAGATAGTGTAGTGACAGCATCTACCAGCAGGGGTTCACGAGTCTATGCTATTCAGGTCTATGCTAACATTCACAATTGGATCTGAATGATGGATCATCATTTCAGCAGTTCTGCTCTGTAATACACTGAATTCATACAGTTTACTTTTTTCAAGAGAAAAAAAAACAGAAAATAATATGAAAAGCTTATTGTAAAAGAAAGGGCTTTTTCAGAAAGTAACAGGCAACTGTTAAAAGAATTTACTTTTTACTGGACTCCTAAAATATTAATTTTGCTAAACTCAATAAATCTGAATATGTTAAAAGATTTTAGTGGACCGAATGTGTTTTGACTACTAAAATGTATTTTAAATATCAGAATGGGATGATGGAGTTTGGACAGAGAAACAAAAGGCTAACAAGAACTAGAATAATTAAAACAAAATCAATAAAACTAATTTCATATAGGGGCCTTATACAAGTGAAACTGAAATTTTCAGCATTTTGAAAGTGTACAAAAGCCCTCATTTATACACATTTACACACATTCAGCACCAATATAAATGCAAGCACTAAAGTACAGTTTATGCATTTGCTTACTAAGCATCAAATGCATTATACAAATTGCTTTTGAATATAAATAGAGACAATCATTTTCAAAACAGATCATTTAGGAACATCTTAACTATTTTTCTGTCTTTTTTTACTAAAAAAAAGTTAAAATGCTAGTTCTCCCAAATTAATAATTCTCTCATCATTTACTCGTCCTCCACTTGTTCCAAACCGGTTTCTTTCCCTGTTAAACATAAGATATACTGAAGACTTGACTTCCTCAGTAGATATTTTTGCTCCCACTATGGATGTCTATAGCTGCTATTTTCAGCCTCAGAATATCTTCCTTTGTGTTCAACAGAAGAAAGAAAAGGTTAGTTGAGTGTGAGTACATTTTCCTTTTTGACTGAACTGTACATTTATAACAGTCATATGTTACTGTCTATTGTTTGTGTCTTTTTCCGCTCTGTTCTTTAACAAACAATAACCATGAGCTTCCCACGTTCTTTAAATATCTGTAAAGATAGGAAACAAAGAAAGAGATTTCTTGAAAAATGAGCATGTATGTAAACACAGACTCACCCGTGTGAGTATATCCGGCTCTTTGCTCTTCTCTCTGAATAGCTGGATGCTGTTTTGTACATCTATCGCTGTGTGGTGTCTGACAGTCAGACTAATGGAGTCGGTGACGGGGCAGATTCTGAGCTGCTGAGAGCCGTCAGTCCATATCTGACACATCCACACTGGCCTCAGTGCACTGCCACTGGAGGAGCAGATCATAACACAATCATGAGACACATCAGCCCTTACTGTAAACCGAATCACTGATTAATGGATCTAATTATAGTGTATTGTGTTAGACAGGATGAAATGACTCACTGTGTTAGAGCAGTGATGAGCGCTGGGTCTCCGTGTTTCTCAGCCAGCACTACAGGAGTATGTCCTACCTCATTGGCAATGGAAACCATCATCTGACCGTTAAACTCTTGAAGGAGGAAGTGACTAAGGTAGGGGAAGCCTAAACGCACGGCCACATGTAGAGGAGTTTCCCTGGGAAGAAGAACTGAAAGAGGCAGAGTAAATGATCAAGACCCAAGCAATGTTTTTCAAATAAGACATGCAAGTTTTTTTCTACTGATCTGATTTACGTAAATGGCAAATTCAACTGAAAAGGGAGAGTTTTTGTCACGTTGCTAAAAAACATGCTATTTAGGTGCAGAAATATCACAGGAGTATTAGTATTTTATCTGTTGATACTGCGATGTGTAATGATTGCGTGTCATGACGTTTAGTGATGCATGACAACTGATGCAAGTTCTCTTGAATTGTAGTCCCAGAGTTGGTCAACTGTACTTCTTTCTACTATATATAGGTTCTGCCATTATACACTATTGTAAAACGTTTTAAAACACTTTATACTATGCAGAAGACAGAATAATTATTTAAAAGAATATAAGTAGTAAATAAATATAATAGTATTTTATACACATTTATTACACATTACATTTATATTATCTGTATAGATAGAAAAAATAGAAACTACAACACACAAACATTTAAGAGAGCCTTTTGCCATTTGCTAAAAAAATAAACATTTAAAGAGAATCCCTAGATTTAGATCAGAAAGAACGGAAGGAAGGAAGGAAGGAAGGGAGGAAGGGAGGAAAGGAGGAAGGGAGGAAAGAAAGGAACGAAGGAAGGAACGAATAAATGAAGTAAGAAAAAAAGAAAGAAAGAAAGAAAGAAAGAAAGAAAGAAAGAAAGAAAGAAA
>CAIGQQ010033541.1:9105576-9141091 GCA_903798035.1 Danio albolineatus
ATTGCATTATATATATATATATATATATATAAACAAAATGCAATCACAGTTTTTTTTTTCTAACCGAAAACAAACAGTCTTTAAAGTGTGGCCAAAAACTTTTAGCACAAGGAGTTGTTTTAAATAATTATTTCTGCTTTAATCATCATGTGGCAATTCCCTTTTCATATTCTCATGTTTATAGAAAATGAACTGTTCAAAGGCAGAGAAATTATTTATCAGAAATGGAAAGAGGTCTGGCATTAGCACAAGAACGGTTGCTTCACATTTCTTATGAAGAAACTCTTGGCTGCATCCAGTCAGTTTTCAAATAACAGAAGATAATAATAAAGGAATTACCATGGAATGATGATTAAAACAGAAAGCATCAAAAACACTACTTTTAATAAACAAAACGGGGTCAAACATAAGGGAAAAATACTGAAATCATAAAATATTGCTACTAATAATGGGCGCCACGGTGATGTAGTGAGTAGCACGTCGCTGGTTCGAGGCCCGGCTGGGTCAGTTGGCATTTCTGTGTGGAATTTGCATGTTCTCCCCGGGTGCTCCGGTTTCCCAAAGACATGTGGTATAGGTGAATTGGGTAGGCTAAATTGTCCATAGTGTATGAGTGTGAATGAGTGTGTATGGATGTTTCCCAGAGATGGGTTGCGGCTGGAAGGGCATCTGCTGCGTAAAACACATGCTGGATAAGTTGACGGTTCATTGAGCTGTGGCGACCTCAGAGTAATAAAGGGACTAAGCTGACAAGAAAATGAATGAATGAATGCTACTAATAATACATCCATGTGCATATAAATCTATGCATCCATCCATCCATCCATGTATTAATATTACATCTGTGTGTGTGTGTGTGTGTTCGCTGCACAAAAATATGTTTACAAAGTGGTGGTTCAGTTTTTGTTTTTAAAATAGAAATGGAGACGACAAAAAAGTGAAACTGATGCTCAGTTTACAAAATGATAAACATCAGCAATATTTACTCAACCTGATGATACTATTTCAAATATTGTGTGCTACAGATGGACTGCAGGTGCACATTTTGTCCTGTGTTTAGTCTTGTTGTCCTGCTGGTTTATAAATGAGAAGTTGAATGAAATGCAGTTACTCCTTGGACTGACGAGAGGCTGTTATTGTCTCTAGCACTTGTTTACAGACAAGTCCCCGCAGAAAAAAAACACCTCACTGGTCCCCAAGGACGGCATGTGTGTGTGTTTCCATGCAAATGGGATAACCGCTGTCATCTGAGAAGGGTGTGTGTGGGCTACTCATGTTCAAACAGGATTCATATCCAGTGCAGGTTTCGGTGAGCTTTGCTATTCTGCAGTGATTTTCTTTAGAGCTGCTGACATTTTACGCCATCTAGTCTGACTCTCAATACACAAGATTTAAATAAATTATCAATCAGAAAAGATTTTAAACATTAAATGAGGTTTTAAAACAATTAAATTAAGATGTTCGCTAAGATAGGCATAACAGAATAAATGGCAGTGTGATTTTGTTTGAATTATTTCCTTTTCAATACAACAGAGTCAGTTTCACAACCATGTCCAAACTCTTTTAAACTATAAACATTGACATACCAAACAATACTCACTTACTGGTAGTTCAGACAATTACATGACTCATCTAGGGATGGGTGATACTATCAAATAAAATAAACTTGCATTCATGTAACATATTTTACATTTATAAATTTAGCACTTAAGTTCTGAAACTTTATAATAAATAAATATAAAAGCAAAGACATTACTTAATACTTTAATATCATACACAGCAACATTTCCAAATCAGCATTGTCCCCGACATCAGCCCCGTGAAGTGACTATAGTTATTAAATATGAAGTCTGTGCCAAGCATAATCTTCTTAGGGAGCTAAAATAGTATTTCTAGTAATGTCCTATTTATTAGCGATAATCACCTGCTGGATTTTCTTTGATCATTGTGTTCTTGTCTAAATAAAACAGGGAAAGAATCCCAAGGAATGTGATATCTTAAAATATCTTTGTGGGAGTGAATATGATGAGCCACCTCCTAGACTAACGGCTCCAAATATAGGAAAAAAGGATTTCACTAAAATTAATAATATGAAACTGAATCTGATAAGGAAAGCCCAAATAACACAAGGAAAAATATTTCTGATATGCCTTTGTCACGGTTTGATGCAGGCGAGGATCTAATTTGCAAAGAGGTATTTATTAAATGAAAACAAGCACTCTGGAGCACTTGGAAAGTGCATGAGAAACACAATCCAGCACGTATATGTAGATGAGACAAGAACTGAACCAAGCAAGGATAAACGCACAGGTTAACTGAGAGAGAAAACAAAAAACAGGTCGTAAATGAACAACTAATCAACAAACTGGAACAGGTAAAGAACTAAACTCAAATACTGCAGATATTCCTTTGAATAAGTAATGACTCATGGTCGCTAAAAAGTATGTTCTATCTATGTAACCTGGACATTTTCCATATTGTCATATCACCTGACCTGCCGTTCACAAATCCTATCCCTTGGCCTCATGGGATTGTATCCTATCAATCATACACACTGTTGAAAATCACATCAGAAGTCATCTGAGATTTTTTTGCTCACTCTTTTATGAGCACTGTAAATTTAGACATAATTGTTTTGTCACATAGTATTTTTGGGTCACACTTTATTTTGCTGGTCTGTTTGTTGAAGTTACATTGAAGTTACATTGCAACTAATTCTCATTAGATAATAAGTAGACTGTTAGCTTGGGGTTAGGGTTGGGGTTAGTGTAAGTTGACATGTACTTGCAAAGTTTCTTATAGTCAGTTAAATGTCTGTTAAATGTCAGTATCAACAGATATTAAGTAGACAGACTACTAATACTCAAATGGACCATCAAAATAAAGAGTAACCCATTTTTGACCTATAGTGGGCAAGTATGAACTTTCAAATGCAGCTAAATGACCAGAAAGAGATAAAACAAGGAGATACAAGGGATACATTTCAGATGTTCTGCTGACTGTTTCTGGAAAAACAGGTTTTAAAGACAAAATACTCTTTGAGTTGTCTTAGTGGCCATCACAATAGAATATACATCTAAATAAAGTCAGTACAAAACATTCAGTGAAGATGTTGAGTTTCGATCTATCAAGTCACGAGTTCTTGCAGAATTGCTCAATAGAAAAAAAAAAGAAATTTGAACAAAGCACTTGCAATCCATAAAATGACCCCTGTTGCATTATTATGGTCATTGGAAATATAGCAGGCTTTTAAAATGCTAAACATGAAAAACACAATGCGGCTTAATGTATAAGGAGGACAGTATAAGCTTACTGATGATATGCAAACAAGAAGATAAACCCCTGTTATTAATTTACTAATGTCCTAAAGACATAGTTCACACAAAAATGAAAATGTACTCAGTATTTATTCACCTTCAAGTGGTTCCAAAACAACCTTGTAGTTTATTTTTCTGTTGAACACTAAAGAAAATAGTTTGAAGAAAGCTGAAAACCTGTAACCATTGATGTCCATAGTCGGAAAACAAATATATGGAAGTCAATGGTTACATGATTTCAGGTCTCTTCAAGAAGAATTTAATAAACTGAAAAAAGAAACTCATAAAGGCTTGAAGGTGAGTAAATGATGACTGAATTTTATTTTTTTGGGGTGAACGATCCCTTTAATATACGGTAATTTAAACCACATTGATCTTTAGCACATAGTTGAATTCATATTCATTCACTGTGCATCATCTGTGAGTATGATGTTTAACCCAGTAGCTAAATTTCACAAACATGGTTGTACCAGTAGGTGAGTGTTTAACCAGAACACACTATCATTTGTCCATTGAGGAAATGCCTTCCCAGCGATTCCAACTGATATCCAAAGCTGTACACAGAAATAGGAAGAACACAGTGAGCAGGAATCTTTCCAAGCTCATATAGTGCCACGTGAGAGGATTGTCCAAATAGTCCCCCAAGGACTCCACGAGTCACAAGATTCCAGCTTTCCAAAGACATGTCCTGCCAGTTACAAACACAGTCATCATGATCCAAAACACGCAATACAGAAATCTGAAGTTTCCAGTGCACAGAAATAGTAATATGTAATCGTCTTAAACTATGCCACTCAAAGGTTTGTTGTTATTAAAACACAATTCACCCAGAATTATAATTTGATGATGATTTACTCACCCTGCAAGACATGGTAACCTCCATTACCTTTAGCTTATAACCTTTGCATACCTGTCAACCCTCCCGTTTTTCCCGGGATTCTCCCGTATTTTACAGCTCTATCCCGCTATCATCCCGTAAATGTATTTTCCCGTATTTCTCCCGTATTTTCAGTCGTTCTCCGACAGGTGTCAATAAACATTAAAGAGCCGATCCTCCCTATTCGCAACCCATACCGCCGAACCACCAGGGGCCGCCCTTGCTCTTAAATCTGTTGGAATCTGTCTGTACTTTCGTTTTATTTAGGCATGAAACACTCTGAAATAAACATAAAAACGGCGGGATTCCCTTTCCTTTTCATTACAGGTGCCGTCGCTCCTCCTATACAATCCTCAAAACAGCCATAAAGCGGTGCGTGACTTTCAGCTGACGCGTCTGTAGTGATAAATAGACGCTGTTTCCCAAACAAATTCTGTACATTCGATAGAAGCATAGCGAAAGTGGATACTGGGTTTTATTATTAACGTAATTAATAATAATAACATCTAAAGATGTCGATCTTGATGAGTTTTTTTTCCAAACACAATTTTTTTCCTAAATGAGCATAAAACTTTAGAAAAGCAATCGAATGCAGTCATTATAACGTTAGATGTGTGCATTTTTAAAGTGACACCTCTGTTATTTAATGTAATCAAACAAAAAAATCTAAATAAATGAGATTCATACGTTGCTCTTTATTCAGAATGTGTAAGTTATACAGTGAGGAAAAGATGAATAAGATTTGATTACTTGATCCTATTTATAACAGCTAATTTTAATAAGCTAAATTGTTTGCTAATGTATACTATTAAATTTTCTTTTGTAAATAATAATATAAAAATTATTACTGACTTTAACTGTTTATTTACTTTGAAACAGCCCCAATAAAGGGGGGTGGGGGGGTGGGGGGGGTGTTGATCCCTTATTTTCACATCCCAATGTTGACAGGTATGCCTTTGGCATTCGGTCTTGAATGTTTTCAAGCTTCTGCTCACATTATGTAAATCAAACATTTGGAATCTGTGAAAAGGCAATCTTCGCGATTGAGGTAGTAATCCAACTTTATATCAGCTGCAGTATCAAGCACAAAAAATCGTTATGATGAACAAATTAACAATTGAGTCTTCTCTCTCTCTGTAGCGAATGCCTAATATTAACTCATGTGAGTTTTAGACATCATTATGCGACAGGACATTGTGACATTTTTCCATTCAGGATGCATAATACTAGATTTTTAGAGGCATATATATGTTGCATATATTCCCATAAACTTTGGACAATACCAATGTGATTTTCGGTTTGCTTGGAAAGTTAAAAGTGCTAAGTTTTTTTATTTTTATTTCATATAGACTATACATTTTAACTGACCATTAAATAAAATCTTCCACTGACAAAAAATATTAAAGCTATTGTTTACCTAAAAACTAAAACTTACCCCATATTTTACTTTTTTCTATATAACTTTCTTCAATCAGACAAACACAATCAAAGAAGTTTTCTATTTTTTCTGGTATAATAGTGTTTAATGGTGTTCCAAAAGTGTATAAATTCAGGTTAAAACTAACGCATACGCTACCTGGGGGTTAACCAAGCAGCAACCTCCCGCTCTCCCTCCGGAAGTAAATACGGAAGTATTTACACTGCAAATCTAGCTAACATTTTCCTTCATGACAATTGTAAGGGGGTGAATTTTTTGTTATAATTCATCTGTTTCGTTTTTATAAAGTTTTATTAAGTCTGCATAATAAAGTGCATGGCCACTTGAGTGACAGCTAAGTCTTGCTGCTCGCTGTCTCGTCACCTCAGCTGATTCCGGCTGATTAGCCACTGAACTCGGCATGTACATCATACTTTTGTTTTGTTTTATGTGGCTTTACACAGTCAATTGTCTTTTGGAATTATTTCCTGCAATTATCAGATAATATAGCATGCTGTGTGTACTTAATTGTGCTCACAAACTGTCAAGTTCCCAGGTGAGTGAAATTATATACTAATATACCAGATCTACAAATGTATTTGTTTTACTTAAGATAATTTATCATTTATAATTTTCTTTAGACCTGTAATGCACTCCAGAATCTGACAGATTAATTAGCTGTAGGCTATAGAACATCTGAAGTGTTGTCATACAGTGTTATGCCTGGATTTTATAAATAGCCTTGCATTTACTAACACAGATTATATTTGAAGTATTTGGAAGTAATTAGCATTTTCCTCCTGTTGAAAAACATCATAAGAACAATGCTCAGTGGCTCAATATGTTATAACAGTGTTTTTAAAAGACTAAACGCTTTATTTATATAGTACACAACCAAGCACATGTGGTCAGAACACAAACGAGTCACAGGTAATTAATTATTAAGCGTTTCTCCAAAAGAAAACTCTGTATAAGCAAAATGCCAGCATGCGTCTGTAGCTCTGCTCACACTTTGATTCTTTACCCTTGTTTGGTATCCTGCGGTTGGTGCGATGACGTGTGAACAAAATGGCGACAGTTTGCCGCGCCTACTTGAAGTTTCTTTTGTGTTGTTCAGAAACCTATAGGTGACGTCACAGATACTTCATCCATATATTTTACAGTCTATGGGGTTAACGCATGTCTCATGAAGCAGATGTAACAAAAATATTTCCAATTTTAATTAAGACTTCCAGCAGCGGACAAATGCGCGGTCTCTACAACTTCTTGGCTGACCTCTGAATCAACACATGAATCATGATGTAAGAAACATATTTCTCAGTTCTTAAAAATGTAGCCCTGGGCACATATCTCCAATGAGCCTCCTTTGGTCTTTTTGCACCTCTATCAGCAATTCCCTAGATTTAAACCTGATTTGCAAATTGACAAACTCGCCAACAGGTCGATTGTGATCTGGGGAAATCAGCAGATGATTAGTGCGCAACAATCTCTATGTGTTAACTGCTTACTGCATCAATATGGCTCACTGAAGTGAAAAACTAAATATCTAGCACAAAACTGTGCAACAAGCTGCAAGTACTAATGCTGTTAGTTTAAGGATATCTTTCTCTATATATTATTTATTCTACAGAATATTTCAAATGACAAAACATAAATAAAATTTACTTTGTTAAGCTTTATAGTTATATTTTCTTACATAAAAAGTTCATACTACCATTTAAAATAGTAAATAAACAGAGACATCACACAGGCTGAGAAAACCTAGAGAACAGTGTTTTGGGTCAATTTTGGTAAATTACTAAGGTGACTGAACACTAAAAAAGTAAGGAGTCACTCTGTAGGCCATCACATTTTCAATTCAAAGGTCGAAGTCTCAGAATTTAACTTAAATTACCATTTGGGAAAAAGTTTACTGGAAAAAATACAAGTGGTTGACGTGATCTTATTCCAAACACTCCACATAATCAACTTCTCCTAAAAAGCATATCAGCATATCAGACAATAATTTAAAATTATTCGAGTTTTTAGTGTCAGTGAGCGGTATGTTCATTTAACAAAGTGTCCATTACAATGTAATCTTTAAAAAAATAAATAAAATGATGCAAAGAAAACTCCTCCACTAAATACTAATCAACTCAAACTGCCCCTATTTTATCATCCTTTCAGCACTTAGCTTTAGTTTGTTCAGTGTTATCAGGCAAAATGCTGACAGACAAACACAGAGGCCTTTTTCTTAGTGCTGTTTGTTCCAGTAAAACATCAACACAGCTCTCCTCGCTTCACGGAAGAAAATGGACACAAAGCCAGGCTTCACTATCTCTATAATGATGTTTGGCAAACAAAACAAGTCAGACACATCTCCATATCACTGCTGTGCGCAGCATGAGCACTTTTATCATTCATTACTAGTCAAGAAGACATGTTTACATAACCCCTGCGTTCAGTTTGGCACAACCAAAAGTGTTAGTTGGACAAGATATGGTATTCACTGTTTAAACAAGAGAGAACAAAAATGCTTTAAATTAAATTAAACAATGAAGTATATTTATTTAAAAGTTCTTTGTAGATTGAAATAAACGTTATATGCATGTGCTGCAAGTAAAATTTAATAATTAATTAATTAATAAAAAGTTAATAAAAAAGTTAAAAGTCAGCAGGGCTCTAAGAAGGTTGTTTAATGGTCTTAAAGTTCCCCTGTTTGCCATATTTAAAGTACACTATGTATATATTTTAAGTAAAGCTGTGGAATAGGTTGAAATCTTCAGAAAAAATGCCAAAATACACATCACAACGGTCTGTGCAATTAATGACTGATTTAATACAATGCAACCTGAAAAGTAACCAAGCATTCATGCCATGTTTAAAGCATAGTTCATCCAAAAAGGACAATTTACACCATTTAAACGCCAGTGGTTTTAAACCTTTATGGATTTCTATTTTCTGTTAAACACAAAATAACATATTTTAATGTTGGGGAAAAAGTAGCCATTGACATCCATTGACAAAAAATACTTTGGGAGTCAATAACTGTTCCCATCATTCTTCCATATATTGTGTTCAAAAAGGAGAATAAGTGAATGATGGGTAAATTCTAAAAGAATTTTCATTTTCTTACACCACTTGAAATTTGTTTTGTAACATAGCTGTATACATTTCAGAAATAGTAGAGTTTTAGTTTCCCCAAAATAATATGAAACGTTACTTATTTTTTAATTTATTGGTTATTTTAATAATTTTTTTTAAATATTATATTCAGTGTGGAATATTACAGTATTTAGCATGCTATTAAAGTCTAGATTTTAGTCTAAAAGATATTTCCATTTCAAAGATGAACAACAGTTTTGAAATGAGAAAATGATGACAAAATACTCATTTTTGCATGTACTTACTAACTGTTAATGTATGTTTAACCAAACAAATGAATGTTAGGACCACCATTTAAACTCAAAATCTTAATAAAAGGTTTTTAGGGCTCTAATATGTTAAAACAAAAACACTCTGGCAAGGTTTCTTTGTGACATTAAGGGTTTTGCCAGGTGATTTGTTTGAAACTTGCTCTCCTTTGCAGTGACTCATTAAACATTCCTCTCATGTATCCGCACACCAGGTGAGACTCGGGTCTGGCTGACAATATCCAGACACACCCTGGCACACAGGTCCATGTTAACACACACACAAACACACTCAGATCTACTGAAAGCATACACTTACAAACTGAACCTACTCAGATATAGTTAAGGCACACACACAAACACTCATATGCGTGCGTGCACACACACACACACACACAAACACACACACACACACACAAACACAGTCATGATTACTGCGGTTAATAGTGTCCACACCCACTCGCTTCATTTAAAATGCCATGGCAACAGCGCAACAACTGCAGCAATCTGGTACGTTAAACCATACAATGTTTGTCTGTTTCCTCAAGCATAGACTCACATCCTTATCTAGAACCAAAGGCTTAAAAATGCTACATTTTTAGGTTCTGTAGGGATATATATCTTTATAAACATTTACTCACTGTCAAGTGGTTGTAAATCATTATGAGTTGTCTTGAACACAAAATTAGCTGTTTAGAATGTTAGAAACCAGAATAAACCAGCCTGAAATCCTGACATTTGGTTCAACAGAAGAAATGAACTCAAACAAACTTTGAAAGAAGTGCAGGGTGACTAAACAAGGACAGGTTTATGTATTCATTAATGGGGGAGGGGTCCCTTTATCTCTTTAAGGACTACATACTTTGACTACAGACAAAATTTTTATTACATGATAAACTATTTAAAAATTAAGCAATATAAATAATCTCAACGTTATTGGGCCCTATCATACACCTGGCGCAATAAGGCGCAAGATGTGTTTGGCACAATTTATTGTGATTTTCAGACCAGCGCAACCCTAATTTTCATGTTTTGTGCCACATTTTTTAAATAGCAAATCAATTTGAGCCACTTTGTGGACTCATGGGCGTGCTGGTCTAAAATAGAGGTGTTAAGGTGTTAATATTTTGAAGATATAAATAGACTGCGCCATTGACCATCTAAAAGCATGTCTAAAGTCCAGCACAGAGCGCGTTAGTTATGCACCTGTGTTAGTCCAAATGCTTACACATTGTTTAACACACACATGATGTACAGCAATACACAAATATCTTTACATAGGAAAAAAATTAAAGGATTAAAATGTTACAAAAATTATTTGCTACATAAAATACAAAAACCACTGCCTCCACGCCTCATCTTGGAGGGCTTTTTCAGTTTATTCATGACAATTTGTATTTGTATATTGTTATTATTATTATGAGCATTATTTTTTATATGCATATATTTGTTTTAATAAAAACAAGTTTAGATTTGTCCACCCGTCGGGTTTCAAGAACGTATGTCACTATATGGGACATCAGAATACGAACATGAGTTTGGATGTAACTCAATTATTTGACCACACTTCATTATTATTGTTCATTTATTCGTTTGCTGGAAATTAGAACTGAATTTGGGGATAGTTTTGAAACAAATCTTTGCACTTAAACAAAATTAAATATGTAGGCTGATGGATGTCTTCAGTGGAGTGCATACAACACCTTTTCCTTATCCATGAAATTAAAGAAGAGTAAAAGTGAAGAGAAAGAGAAAGTAAAGAGGCCGAACGGAGGAGGCTCGTTCTTTATCCTCACGCTGCAGATGTTAACTGTTTTCTCCTTAGTGAAGCGTAATGTCCACTAACAAAGTCTACCATGTAAATAGCAAATGTTCTATGCAACGACAACTAATTTAACCCACGTTATTCTAAAAACACACCCATAACTCATTAAGAGAATAAGCCCAACCCTGTTAGACCATGCACTGGGGCGCAGAGTGTATTTTTCGTCCTTATATCCTTTGCACCTAGATCGTTAAAATAGAGCCCATTGTCCCAAAGTATCAAAATAATGGATTAACGTAATTAAAGTAATACAATAACATTGCAAGCTAAATGTTACATGTTACACACTATTTATTTGCAACATTATTACCCTTAATACACAGCCTGACCAAACAGCACTCCACATGTTCATGACAGTTTGGAGAACTTCTGCTTTTATATAAATTTCTTGATTTAGTTTCATTATCATAAGTGTTATAAAAATAACAAATTTTGCACCCTTAAAGAAATCCTTAGTTTTCACAAGGCTTAGTGCAGCTTTTGGGTTAACGTATTCGGCTACTAATGACAAAGAATTACTAATTTTGATATACAAATGTTTCACTCTTGTTCCCATATTGGGATTGAAACTGGGAAAAGATAAACTGAATCTGAATCAATATAATTAAAACAATGAAGCTCATATACGTGTCCATATACTCGCGACAGAAAGCTTGTGTTCTAGACAGAGAATGCGCTCTGGATATTTTGACAGTGTGACCACACGCAGCAATCAAAAGATGCATTGAGCAACTACAGGACACAATCAATACATTGAGCAACTTCTCCTCAAAGTCAATCCTGCTCATCTGAAATTTGTTAGAACGAATTTGTCTGCATTGTTCGAACTGTCCAGCTGATGAAGGAGCACATCATTAAAAGTGAAAAACCACACTAGGTACTACTTACCAACAGGGGGGCTAGGAACACCTGAAAGCATTTAACACACACACACACACACACACATACATTCACAGAACACTAATTGCTTTTAGCTCTGAGTGAATGAGACTGTTTGTCTGGGATGGCGCACTGGGAGTTGAGAGTTGACACTATGCAAGTCTGCTATAAACTCTCAACATATCCACTTACAATAACACATTATCCGCATCACAGTCACACACACCTTAAAAAGCTTACACAACTAACACATAGTGGCCCTCTTTCATAATGAGGTCACAGAGAAGGATTGTGCGATTCTCTCGTTCACCCCACACACACTGTGATTATACAGCTGAGCCAGCAAATGATGAAGAGCTGCAGAGTTCACAACAGCCTCCTGTCCCTGGATCAACACCTTTCAAACATCTACTCCTGCAGCGCTGAGGTGAAAGATGTGGGCTGGTAATGATCATTAAAAAAAAAAAAAAAAGGTTTGCAGGTTTGATACAGGTTTATCTAGCAACAAGCATTGCTCAAGTCTGTTTGGGTAAATGTGTCAGCTAAAATAACTCGTAGATAAGAAACTGAACTGTGGTTTCATGAGTTTGAAAATGTCATGGTTTTTTTTCCCCCCAAATCATGCACATAAATTGAGAACGTAGAGCATGAATGCATTATAAGAGACCGCGTAAAATAGTGTGCCAAATGCAAATGTTACTCTAAAAGTACATTCACTGGAAATTCAGGCTGAGGGAGCTGTAAATAATTAAACAAGATGGAAAAAAATACTTTCAGTAGTGTAATGTTTTTTTTTTAGGAATAAACTAAGGAAGTTAATGAAGGGGATAAATCTTAACAGCCAACTAAGGTGCTATTCCATAACAAATCTTTAAGCTTAGAGTACAGAAAGAGCTTTATTCTTATAACGACTAGAACTGATAACCAAATATTTTAAATCAGGGAAAATGTTGCAATTGAGACTGTTTACTTATAATGCACAATATATCCTTTCAAAAGGCACACTTCTGTTGGATACATTTTATTCATTAAGACTTAAAAGGATACAATATGCACCTATTGTACACATTAGTACCTTAAGGGTTTATATTTTATTTTAAAATGTTCAAATCAGTACCTAAAAAGTACAAAAATATACATTTTGAAAGGGTAAAACCCTAGTGAAAGCTTGTGAAGCTTTTTTTTCTGAGAGTGCATACAATGAATCCCACCAATTGGATCCCACTGATTTTCACTGCAAGAAAAACAAAGGTTCGAGCACTTATTTTATGTTACACAGAAGAAAACAAAGTCAGGTTTGGAATGGCGTGAGTGTGAGAAAATTATTACAAGATAATCTTTTTTTTTTTTAGGTGAGCAATCCCTTTAACACACAACAGCTGCACCTACTTCCAGAGAGATCAGAGAATTTCACAAGACTGCAAGGTAATGAGCAAGTGAAAGCACTAACTGTATACAGTTACTAAATCATTTTCACAGTTTAGCCTTTTTTAAACTTTCTGTTCCTATTCTTTTTAATATCATAAACAGAATGCAGTTACGAGAAGCTCAATAAATAAAATGCAGAAGCTGGATGACCAAAATAGTTTCTCAGAGTATTTCGCACAGCCATAAGCAAAGGTAAAGTCTTTAATAAACGCATTTTGTCATCTGCTCCCTAAGTTGGAATAAAAGAAAAGATCCAGAAAGAACACAGGAAATAATGGGACGACCTCAAAAGAAAGATAACATCAGAAAAACAACGATAAGAGAAAAATAAGAGAAAGAAATGGGTAATAAAAGACTCACATAAAGTGGCACCTCTCCCCTGCTGAGCTCCATTACAGCAGCAGCAGCACCTGAAAGGAGAAAAAAAAACAGATGTATAATACATGGAAAAAAGACACACGCCCACCAATAAACCCAACACATCTGCAGAACGGAGCAGAACAGACCTTCACATGAACAATATAAAAGGCCAGTTGCAAAACCCTGAGAGAACAAATGCCCATTCACTACAAAATCAAATCATGACATTTAGCTAAACACTGGCACAGAGGGAGAAATACAGTACATGAGGAACATAAAGGCCACCAAAGACAGAGTATTTAACATCGCTGACACCATTGGCTCATAAACAATCAAACAAATATGAAAATGGCGGATATGGTCACAATGAAACTGTACTGTCTGTTTGTCCGTCCTTTCATTTTGCTGACTCATGGAGTCACCTGACTTCTCTTTAAATTAGGGCAAATCCTCCGAGAGGGATGGGAACAAAAACCTTGCATTTTAATTGGGACATGTTCACATGGCTGTGCGGACAACAGAGAGCTTAATCTTTTGATCCTCCAAATGTCAGAACACAGCGCCCATCAAAATGCAGCTCTCTCTCTCACTGTCATATTCACTCTCAGTCTGAGCACGACTGCCTCTCTCACAGTCAACAGGTGGGTGAGCGGGCCTGACGGATGATACATGTGAACATTGTTTTACTATAATTGGTGAAACTATGCTTTTATCTCTTAAGCTGAACCTGTAAAAGTTTGTTAAATTAATAAAACTTTAAAGAAATTTTAAAAGGTCCATCCAATATAAAATGGGTTTCAAACTACTTTTCCACATTCTTGACAAAAGAGAGAAACAAAGTGAGGTTTATTTATAAACTAAATTTCGAGAGGATCACGTGCTTATGATTGAACACAGCTGGTACCTCATCAGCTCAGCATAATGCACCAATCAGACAAATCATGACTCACTATAAATTACCAGAGCTTTCCACTCCAGTCATCTTCGTCTTGAAGAATCCCCCCTTCCACCCCAACTCCTCCCCTTCTCTGATAGGGCGGCACGGTGGCTCAGTGGTTAGCACTGTTGCCTCACAGCAAGAACGCCACTGGTTCAGACTCTCGCTGAGCTAGTCGGCGTTTCTGTGTGGAGTTTGCATGTTCTCCCCGTGTTTGCGTGGGTTTTCCCCGGGTCCTCCGGTTTCCTCCCACCGTCCAAAAACATACAAAGTAAATCAACTACTCTTAAATGGCCTCCTGAGGCATTCTAGTCAGATACATCTCAGCACGTTCACAAGCGGGGGGAGTTCTCGAGACTCACCTGAGCTCAAACTCTCCTCTCACCCTTTAAATGGGAAGGAGCCCCGGGCTCAAGGATATTCTGAGCTCAGGGCTCTCTCCCGGGACAGCATGCCAAATACACTTTATTATCAATCATCAGCTAAGTGTGAACTCTTGAAAGTAATGTACGTTTGGAATAACATGAGGAACAATCAATAGAACAGCATTGTTATTTTAGGGTGAACTGTCCCTTTATATAAATATATTTATTAATAGGAAGTCAGATGAGGATAATCTAATATAACAGGTCAAAAGGTTATGTTATGAACAAAATAAAAACACTATTGAGCTTATTCTTCATATCTGATATTTTCTTATTGTTTTATTCTTCTTTTTCTGTATAATTATGAACACAACTGTTTGAAGAGCAAGTAGTTTGACCATTTTCTGCAGTTTATTATTCCTCGTTATTTCTCCCATGCATAGGCAAATGAATCGGACGTTCTAAAACAAAATCATGAAAACGTTTGCACTTCTGCATCGCAGAATAAGGTCAATTTACATTCAATAAAACAGTTTGAGATTGAGTGTGTCAATTTGTCCTGTTGGAATAAGAAATTACAAGGTGGGTAATCTGTGTCATAAAGTGACGGACAATGTCAATAACAATATTAAGGAATGTTGATCAAATGATTCTCATTTTAAACAACATCAATTACAATTAAACCACCAGCAGCAGGCCGAACATTTAATACAAGGGAGTTTGAATCAATGCTTTCATGTCATTTACATCAAATTCTAGCCCGTCCATCCAAAATATCACACTGGAAATAAAGAATCATCAGACGAGGCAATCGTCTATCCTCCAATTGTGGAGAGTCTGTGCAAACTGTAGCCTCACTTTTTTGTTCTTAGCTGACAGGAGTGGCACCTATGGGATCTTCTGCAGTAGAAGTTCTACTGTTTCAAGGTTTGACCTGTTGTGCTTTCAGAGATCTTAACTTATTCTGCAGATCTCGGTTGTAAAGAGTGGCTGCTTTAGTTACTGTTTCCTTTCTATCAGCTTAAACCAGACTAGTCATTCTCCACTGGCTCACTGGCATTACCTTTTTCAGATAATTTACTGTAAACCCTTATGATGGAGATGTGTGAAAACCAGCTATCTGGAACCAACAACCATACCACATTCATTTGTTTACTTATTGTCACATCGGCAACTTATGACCAATTCATAACAAATGAAACACATCAGTGTTCACATACACATACATCACATGCAGTTTTTAAATAAAGGTTTTTATTATTAAGGAAAAACAAAATAGGGCGCCACAGTGGCATAGTGAGTAGCACGTTCACCTCACAGCAAGAAGGTCGCTGGTTCGATCCCCGGCTGGGCCAGTTGGCATTTCTGTGTGGCGTTTGCATGTTCTCCCCGTGGTTGTGTGGGTTTCCTCCGGGTGCTCCGGTTTCCCCCACAGTCCAAAGACATGCGGTACAGGTGAATTGGATAAGCTAAATTGTCCGTAGTGTATGTGTGTGAATGAGAATGTATGGATGTGTTTCCCAGAGATGGGTTGTGGCTGAAAGGGCATCCGCTGCGTAAAACAAAATGCTGGATAAGTTGGCTGTTCATTCCGCTGTGGCGACCCGGATTAATAAAGGGACTAAGCCGAAAAGAAAATGAATGAATGAATGAATGAATGAAAAACAAAATACAAAACTACATAGCAATGTATGAAAAAGTGCCTTAGCAGCAATAATTGCATTCGAGTGTTTTCGGTAATTGCAATGAGTCACTGTGGACAAATTTTGGCCCACTCATCTTTGCAAAATTGTTGCAATTCAAACAAAAGGAGAGGGCGGGGTCTGTTGGGACCATGACCCACCTTTTTTAGGTCATGCCACAGCATCTCAATTGGATTCAGATTAGGACTTTAAGTAGGCCACTCCAAAGTTCATTTTGTTTTTCTTCAGCCATTCAGAAACAGACTTGCTGGTGTGATTTGGCCAAGTTCGTTTCAGCTTGACACTTTTTCCACACAGAGTTATGTAGTTTTGGATTTAGTTTTCCCTAAACAATAAAAACCTTAATTTAAAAACTGCATGATGTGATCTTTGACTAATACTGAAATATGATGAAACATTAAAGTGTGACAGAAAAATAAGAAATCAGTACGAGGCAAACACTGTATATAAACAATATGTACAACATCTTAACAACAAACATCTGTTTCAGCCATTTATATAAAATCCAGTTAACAAATGACTTGGGACAACGGAACCACAAGCTCAAAAATCAAGTAAAAAATAATAATAATAATAACATAAAACTGTGAATCCATTCTAGGTTCTAGATGCAGTCTTCACACATACATTAGGATTTTTGTTCAAGGTCACAGCATTGAGCAAAAAAAAAAAGTGTTCTTTCTACATACAAGTTGGATAGGTGTACAAGGTTTAATTTTGTGCAAGACATCGAAAACAATAGTGTCGTTTGTTGTTTTCACACAAATGTTAGCATAGTGGATGACATTTCAAGGGATGATGACGTCTCACGTAACTCAATACAGCCTTGAAATCCAATAACAGAGAAACACACACACACACACGCACGCACACATACACGCAAAAACACACTCCATGACAGAAACAATGATTACATAATTACACCGACACTAAACATATCCCGATATACATCTTGCATTTAAATGCATACTCATGCAACAATGAACGAGTAAATAAGGAAACTGTGAACCTGAGAGAGAAACAGAGATGACTTTTCGATGGCTTCGCCTGAAGCTCACAGACTTATCAGCTCTGATCAACCTTTAGATAGAGACTGAGCCACTGTTACACAATCCCAAGTTCCCAACCGGTCAATGCTGGGAAGGAACATCTCTTCTCTCTATAGCCCACTACAATAATCCAACAGGTGCTCTGGAGCCCAGGATATTAGAATAAACTTTATGAGATTCTCAAGGCTTTCTAGTTATTCATAAATTTATTCTTATTATCAGGAAGAATAATGAGATCACACTTATATTATCTCTCACTCACATGCACATTTGGAAATTCAGTTGTATTTTACTTTCTTATAGCAATTGAGCAGCAGACAGGCAAAGGACATTAGAACAACAAACACATACAGTACACACACACACGCACACACACACAAATACAAACACACACACGATAGAAATTTAATAAAACTATTGCAAACAGAAAAACAGAACAGACTAGGCAGAGACAAGAGACAGCAAAAGGACCAACACAAACAGAGTGAGTGAGCAGGGGAGAGAGAGAGAAAGAGAGCGAGAGGTGCACTGAGTGACCCGTGACTGCTTTAGTTTCTCTGGGTGAAATCAAGCTGACTTCAGCCTGACACGCTCAGATTCCACCTGCAGTCTACTGACACATGCCAGATGTCCTCTGTATCACTCTGCCTAATGAAGAATGCATCACAGTCATTATTAGATCCCAAATAGTAGCAAAGACAAATATTAACATTTTGAAACAAAATCTTGAAATAAAAGTTTGGATGCCGCACAGCACCCAGAGTTAGTTTGTTCATATGACTTTTGAGAGGATGAGTTCAAAACATTGTTGTTAACTAAAATGTTTGTTAAACAGAAGTAAATTTTAGATTATAATATGTAAATAGAGGAATAAAAATCAAATGAAGTTGCTTTAAAAATGAATAAATATTAAAATATTAAATAACAGACATGACAATATGAACATCACAAAATTACTAGAATGTAAAAAGGACACAAATATAAAGAAGTTATGTGCAAAAAAGATCTACTGTATTATATATAATAGTCAAACAACACTGCAGGATGACAATGACTAAATTGCAGGTTCTTAAAAGGATTATAATACCGGAAATGTAATACGTTCGCGTTTGGTTAGTGTTTAAAAACTGTGGAAATGAATAGTGAATGTGGCCAATAAATAAAACTATTATTGATTCAGTCATAATTTGTTATAACAGTTTATAATGGCAGGATTCACTTTTTTTCCACTTTTAAACAGCTCAAATATTTGCACCCCACTAGAACTTTTTTTCTTTTTACTCTCACTTGAGCTCAACTTGAACTGAACCTGGAAATTTCATGTAAAACAACATTTTTCCCTGTTAAACAGCATGAATGTGACTAGACTAACATTGGTCTTGTGTGATATTCACTAGCTACCCTGTAGGCCTATGAAGCATTCTTTTGTTGCCTCTGTTTGTTCAGTATTCAACAGAGCAAAGAAGAGAGACAAAGACTGATGAGGAGCGCACTTCAAAGTGCCTTTCATGCCAGACCCTCCTATTTCTCTTTCTCTAAAAGTGAGGGCTGGGACTCTCTCTTGGGCCATGCCATTCATGCAGGATACAACAGGGGAAGGAGGAAGTCAAAATCGCTCCTGATTACAGGACACAGTGCCCTTGCCCCTTCTTCACTCTGTGTCCTCCAGTTTGGCTCTGGAACATCAACTGGCCTCAAGTGTGTATCCAGATTTCTGTAAACATAATCATGGCTGCAACCCCAGTGTTGTACAATCAAGCACTTAAAACACTTTCGATGACAGCTCTGCTTGCTACAGAGAGAGCCATCACACTACGGGTAAATTTACAAGACACTGTGCATGCTTTTTCCTTTGTTTTTGTTTTAAGTTTTGCCTACAGAGATTACAATTTTTTGACACGGTCCAATTACAGTGGTCAACCGATATATCACCTTGGCCACTATATCACACATTATTGGAATTATTTTTAAAATATTAACATCAGTAGGCCTATGTGAGACTTTCCTTGTGGTCGAGAGAGCAAAATGACCAATTTTGGTTTGTTATTTCTAAACAAGCCATTTTTTCACTTGAACACAAAAGCTGGTGCACTTAGAATTAACGCTAGGTAGACACAACAGCTCAATAATGACCAATAACAATACGTTTGAATTCCTTCATATGCAATATACTGAAATATGCACTGTTTTTGATTGTCCATGATTGGTGTAGTATAGCATCTAACATACCTTTTCATGCAGGATGTTACAGTCATATTTAACACTATTTTTATACTAGTAAGCATGTCATCAAGCATGTCCTTTTATGCTAACATTCGATGAAACCAACAATAAAGCAAAACAGGGACATTAATGTTTAGTATTAACAAGCAATCCCATACTACAGACGCTACAGGTAGGCATGGGACAATAACCGTTTTCAAGGTATTCTGCGGTTTGGCAAAGTCAAGGTTTTAAAACCGCCAAATTTTTCTGTAATACGTTCCTAAGGTATGTGTAAAATTCTTTATGCATGTTTTTTGTTGTTGTTTTTTAGGACGACAGTATCACCAGCAGAAAAGATATCCAAAGATGCCATTTTAAATTGTAAAGAAATCCATGTTTTAAAATAAATGAAGACAGCAGAAGTAAATAATTCATTTTCATTATGTAGTCTGACATGTTTACTGCTCCAAAATATATTAAGTGTTTCTCAAAATAAAATATAATGTGTTTTTTACCCAGACACTTAAAAAGAATATATTTTAGAGCAGTAATCACAATATCGTCAAACCATGATATTTTTATCCAAGGTTATCATACCGTCAGAATCTTATACCGGCTCATGCCTAGCTACAGGTGCATCAGAACGAGAACAACCAGACTCAAGAACAGCTTTTTCCCAAAAGCCATTACCATCCTCAACTCACACATGCACTGACCTATTACATGCACACACAGAACTTTATGGAAAACACATCTAATTATATACATCTTGTATATGTCTCTCGTTCAGCCTCAGAACTGTTCACCCCCCCCCCTCCCCCTCATCCACTATTTTTGCACTATTATTTATGATCTTATTTACATATTACATATTGTATATGCCTCCTGTTCTACCTGAGAATTGTTTACACTACCTCATCCTACCCCCCCTCTTCACCTATTTTGCACTACTGTTTATTATCTACAGTTATTTCTACTGCAACTGGTTGTTTAGTGTGACTTATTTTGAATAAAATTGAATATATATTTACATGTTTGCACTGAGAAGTGGGATGCACTTAATCTCATCACACATGCATATAATGTACATTGTATACGTGTAGTGACAGTAAAAGGCATTCTATTCTATTCTATTTAAAATAACATGTTGCTCTGTAAACTGTATATTTATTGTATTTAAACTAAATGGAATCACACATACTATTTTTTCCACATTATTTTATTAATGTTAATTAGTTAATTAATTATAAGTGGGAGGGGGTTTACCCTCAGTAACCATCTTTAAGTAATTGTGACTGAAATATCAATTGAAACATAACAGTTTATCTGAAATGGATGTAATTTTCTCTTATTTATTGTACATGCAATATATTAGCATTACATCAGCAATAGGCAAAACCTTGATGTTAAATTTCTTAACATCAGCAACGGCAATGGCTATTTAAAAAAAAAAAAAAAAAAAAAAAAAACGTTCATACCAAAACAACCAAAGCACTGAATTACACAAGTCAGGCCAATAATTTACAATGTTAATATTTTTTTAAATAATATGTGCTTCCATACATAAACAAACAGTTCTGTGCTCATCCGAAATCATTTACTGTTTAGTACTTACTGCATTTACCTTTTAAACTTTGACCATTAAAATTAGTTTCTATATACACTGCCTGACAAATGTCTTCCGCCTATCCGAGATTTAGGAACAGCAAACAATAACTTGACTTCTAGTTGATCATTTGGTATCAAAAGGGGCTTAAATGAAAAGGCAAAGGCCTCTAGATTACACTTGTTTTACCAAAATAAAATATGATCATGCCTTGATTTTTAATTATCTTGTAATTTTACAGAAATAATGTATGGTACAGAATATAAAGTCATGGTGCAGTGAAAAAATAGATAATATTGTGTATGACTCATTAATAAATTCATCTGGAATGGAAAAAAAATCATTCTTGCTGATCTCTCAGAGTTCATCAGGATTCTTTTGATTCATCTTCAATACCTCCTCCTTCATCTTACCCACAATTCAATTCAATTCAATTCATCTTTATTTGTATAGCGCTTTTACAATGTAGATTGTGTCAAAGCAGCTTCACATGCATTATAAAAAATTGAAACAGTGTCAGTCCAGTTTTCAGTGTTGAAGTTCAGTTTAGTTCATTTCAGCGTGGTTTAATAGTCACTGCTGAGAGTCCAAACACTGAATAGTAATCCATCGATGCGCAGCCCTACAGGTCCCGAACCATGCAAGCCAGAGGCGACAGCGGCGAGGAAAAAACTTCACCAATTGGCGAAAGTGAAGAATTAAAAAAAAACCTCGAGAGAAACCAGGCTCAGTTGGGCACGACCATTTCTCCTATGGCCAGACGTCTTGTGCAGAGCTGCAGTCTATGGCACCGGGGTTGGAGAACGCTGGACATCCATCATGGAGAGACCACAGGCGGGTCACCGGCTGGTCAACAGGCTGGCCCTTTGGGAACAATGCGAGGACTCGTCTGTCACAGGGATCGTCTTACAGGAAACTGTCTCATGCTCTCCATTCCTCCATAACCACCACAGCAGCTGCTCAGGATACGGCATGGTCCAGGATTATGGAAACCTCGGGAATAATAAAAAACAGACTAACATGAGTGCAGATGCCATTCAAATTATAATGCGTTTTGGGAAGTGTTCCCGGCTCCGGTTGCCCTAAATAATGCAGACTAACAATCCTTTAGAGGATTTGGATTCCAAAGCATTTGTGTTTTATGTGTATGCTAATGTAAAGAGATGTGTCTTTAATCTAGTTTTAAACTGACAGAGTGTGTCTGCTTCCCGAACTGTGCTAGGAAGGCTGTTCCAGAGTTTAGGTGCCAGATAAGAGAAAGATCTACCACCTACAGTTGATTTTGATATTTTGGGAATAATTAATTGTCCAGAATTAATTGAGCGTAGCGGACGTGATGGGCTATAATAAATCAGGAGCTCCTGCAAATACTGGGGAGCCAAGCCGTTCAGGGCTTTGTAGGTAGTCAGTAAGATTTTAAAATTTATACGATATTTAATAGGGAGCCAATGCAATGCTGAAAGAACTGGAGTAATATGATCATATTTCTTTGTTCTAGAAAGCACTCTAGCAGCTGCATTTTGAACTAGCTGAAGTTTGTTTATCAGGCCAACAGGGCAGCCGCCTAGTAATGCATTACAGTAATCCAATCGAGACGTCATGAAAGCATGAATGAGCTTTTCCGCATCAGACATTGATAGCATGTGTCGAAGTTTGGCAATATTTTTAAGATGAAAAAAAGCAGTTTTACAGATGCTTGAAATCTGGCCTTCAAATGACAGGCTGCTATCAAAAATCACCCCCAAATTTTTGACTGAAGATGAGGACTGAACTAAGAAACCATCAAGGGTTAGACAGTGTTCTAAGTTTTTGCGTGTGAGATTTTTGGGACCAATAAGCAAGACCTCAGTTTTATCTGAATTTAGTAATAAGAAGTTATTAGTCATCCAATTTTTAATATCAGCTATACAATCTGTTAATTTAGTAAATTCAAACAAATTACCAGGTTGAGAGGAGATATAAAGTTGTGTATCATCAGCATAACAGTGGAAGCTAACTCCATGTTTTCTAATGATATCACCTAGCGGTAGCATATATAGTGTGAAAAGTAAGGGACCAAGAACTGAGCCTTGTGGTACCCCACAGTGTACTTTTGATCTGTATGATGTCTCTTCATTAACTGATACAAATTGATAACGTTCAGATAGATAAGACCTGAACCAGGCCAATGCAGTTCCTGTAATACCAACATAATTTTCAAGCCTATCAAGGAGAATATTATGATCAACTGTATCAAATGCAGCACTGAGGTCCAATAGCACTAAGAGAGAAATGCAACCACGGTCGGACGACAGAAGGAGGTCATTTGTGACTCTTAGGAGTGCGGTTTCTGTGCTATGAAATGCTCTAAATCCAGATTGAAATTTTTCATAAATATTGTTTCTTTGTAGGAAGGAACATAGTTGAGCAGATACGATTTTTTCTAAAATCTTTGATAGAAAAGGCAAGTTTGAAATTGGTCTATAATTTGCTAGTTCTTTAGGATCAAGCTGTGTTTTTTTAATAAGAGGCTTAATGACAGCTAGTTTAAAAGTTTTAGGAACGTATCCTAGGAGTAGGGATGAATTCAAAATGTTAAGAACAGGTTCAGAAACTTCTGAAAACAATTGTTTTAATAATTTGGTCGGTATGGGATCTAGCATAGACGTTGTTGATTTTGACGAATTTATCAGTTTAGATAATTCTTCCTCACCTACTGTTGAAAAAATTTGAAGTTTATCCATTACCGGTCTACAATGCTCTAATTGGGACGAGGCTGTAGGAGGCAGACTGTTGGTGCTTATTTTATCTCTGATATCATTAATCTTGCGTGTGAAAAAGTTCATAAAGTCATTACTGCTATGCTGAGAAATGCATGTTGATGCTTTATTTTTAGTTAGATTAGCTACCGTGGTAAACAGGACCCTAGGGTTATGTTTATTTTCTTCTATTAAAGTTGAAAAATAAGCAGATCTGGCTGACGTTAAAGCTTTTCTAAAGTTAAGCGAACTTTCTTTCCAGGCCAGACGAAAAACTTCTAGTTTTGATTTCTTCCATCTACGCTCCATTTTCCGGGCTGCTGTCTTTAAGACACGTGTGTGCTCATTGTGCCATGGCGTCGGATTTTTTTCCCTAATCTTTTTGAAGTGTAACGGAGCAACTATATCTAACGTATTAGAAAGGACGGAATCAATGGTTTCAGTTACAGTGTCAAGCTCTTCTAGACTGCCTGGAATGTTATAAAAATTAGACAGATCAGGTAGGTTACTAACAAAATCATCCTTAGTGCTAGCGGTGATCGTCCTGCCATATTTGTGAATAGAAGATGATTTTGTAGAGCTATCGATGCACAATAAACAGGAGATTAAATAGTGATCTGAAATGTCATCACTCTGCTGCACAACTTCAACATTATCAATATCAATACCATGTGATAATATTAGGTCTAAAGTGTGATTATGTCGATGGGTAGGCCCTGAGACATGCTGTTTCACTCCAACAGAGGCTAGTATGTCTAAGAAGGCCAGCGTTAAAGCATCTTTTTCATTATCTATATGAATATTAAAATCACCAACAATTATAACTTTGTCTGTGGCCAGAACTATTTCAGATAAGAAATCAGCAAATTCTTTTGTAAAGTCGGTATGGTGCCCTGGAGGCCGATAAACAGTTGCCAGTACAAATTTAGATTGAAATGTATTGTTTAAATTGTTCACTGAAATATACATCACTATTACTTCAAATGAATTATATTTAAAATCAGATCGCTGAGTAGCACTAAAAATATTACTGTATATTATGCCCACGCCTCCACCTTTGCCTTTAGGACGCGGCTCATGTCTATAATGATATCCTTCAGGTGAAGACTCATTTAGGGGCATGTAATCATCTGGTTTTATCCAGGTTTCTGTTAGACAGAGAGCATCTAGCTTTAGATCAGTTATCAAATCATTAATAAAAAGAGTTTTAGATGACAGCGATCTAATGTTCAATAATGCGAGTTTTATTTTTTGGTTAGCTTTATTTTTTATTTTTTGAACATCAATTAGATTATTACCTTTAAATGGATTTGGGAGTTTTTTATATTTAGAGGCTCGGGGAACAGACACAGTCTCTATGTTCTTATATCTAGGTGATTCTATGTGCTGCAGATTATTTGAGTTGGGTAAACCGTGGAGACTAGCAGACGGTTGGTTAAGCCAATCTGTCTGCTCCCTGACCTGGGCCCCAGTTAGTCAAATGCCAGCACTAAGACTATATGCCAGATTACTAGAGAGGAGAGCTGCTCCAGCCCGAGTGGGATGAAGACCATCTCTCTTCAACAGGTCAGGTCTACCCCAAAAACTTGGCCAATTGTCTACAAAACCTATGTTATTCAGTGGGCACCATTTTGACATCCAGCCATTGAGTGATGAGAGTCTGCTGTGAAACTCGTCACCACGATAAGCGGGCAGGGGACCAGAGCATATTACGGTGTCTGACATCGTCTTTGCAAGATCACACACCTCTTTAATATTACTTTTAGTGATCTCCGACTGACGTAGTCGAACATCATTAGCACCGACGTGGATAACGATCTTACTGAACTTACGTTTAGATTTCCCACATGCTCAATAATGTTCATATCTGCTGACAGGGCTGGCCAATCCTGGAACACCTTGATCTTCTTTGCTTGCAAGAACTTTGATGTGGCTGAAGTATGACAAGGAGCTCTATCCTGCTGCAGAATTTGCCATCTCCTTTGGTTCGTAATGTAATGGGCAGCACAAATGTCTTAAAACCTCAGGCTCTTGATGTTGCCATCCACTAACCCTAAACCATGATTTTTCCTTCACCAAACTTGACTGACTCTGTGAGAATCTTGGGTCCATGCGGGTTCAAATAGGTCTTCTGCAGTATTTGTGATGATAGAGATGCAGTTCAACAGATGATTCATCGAAAAAAAAAATCCACTTTCTGCCACTTTTCCTAATAATCAACTAGAAGTCAGATTATTAATATTTGTTGCTCTTACAACTGGGATCGACGACAAGACTTTTGTCAGGTAGTGTACTGAACTGGGATGTACTCTCTCCACCATGTTTTCACTGTCGTGTGACCAATGGCATCAGTTATATCAATTCACATTCATTCACAAATCCTGTCCTGTGGTCTCCTGAGAAATAAGCCAATCAGATGTATACTTTAAAATTTCAAAGAAGGGAAATACATAAAGTACAGAGTAACCCAGGTAATTCTTTTGTGCAGTTTTATTTTAATTTGGAAACGAACATGTGCTTGTCTCATCCAGTTTCGCTCTCATATTAGTAAGTAAGCATATTCAGACACATGGTTGTGGTCAGCAATTGTTTGCCTTATCGCATATTTGCTCATGTCTATAGATTAAATCTGTTAAATGCAAGCAGAGGTTTAACAAATATGCATTTCTGTGGTTTACACAGAGATGATAAAGGCAAAATTTTTATTTATGTTTTAAATACGACTTTTGCTACAGAGCATCTGTTTTTAAAAGTTAGTTAACTAAGAAAATAGTTTATTGAGGCTCAAAGAAATCTGTTGGCTGAACCTTTCACAGACATCTTTGTGGACTTGCAGAACAGATAAATGAATATTCCATTGTTTGTTTACAAGATGCGAAATGAATACAGACAGACATAGTCCAGTTATCTAATTCAGATGTCTAAATTAGAATATTGGCTAAACGCAGATGTTGCAAGCAAGTGAGTGTGTTTACATAACTCTTCAACATAACAGCAGAATATACTGTTCGGTTAAACACACAGTCGTGATTAGTGCTGCTGTAATTGTCATTAATTGCAATGATGTGTCATATGAATACCAAAGACACTGCACTTTAACTACACCATTAAACTATACTGCAAAACTGAAACGTGCAAAAGTGGTTAGTTTACTATTTTAACTAGTTGTTAGTAAAACAGTAGCAAGAATAGTAATTAATTCCATTTTCACCACCTGAATCAATTCGAGTAGAACTAACAAACTACTTTGACAAGTTAAATGGGCGTAAACAATGATGCTGTTATTGGTAAAACCATTTTTACAGTGGGCTTCAGTTCCCATAGCTGCGACTGTCAACTGACTACAAACAATGACAGCTTTCACTGGCGCTGTCTTTTCCCATGAACAACTTCACAGCAATTCCAAAACATATGCAACAATACTCTAAGGGAAACACAAGAAGAAATACCGAAGCCGCGGGGAAAAAAACTACTTTCCAGCACTTTATTTTAAGTTCGCCGCACCATAGGGTCAAGAACAGTGAGAACACCTACCTCACTCCATACGAAGGTATTTTGTTCAACTTCTCAAAGTAAAGCTTTCAGGTAGTTTGTACAAAGTATCCTGGCTGATTGAAGGTCGGTATATCCGTGTGCGTGACTTGAACTTGTATAAAACCGAGCTTTTGAATGGTCACAGGGGTTGTGGATGCGCCACCGGTGTTCACTCTCTTCATCGCCGTGTGTGTGATGATGGCCCTGCCCCTAGCGAGCCTATTAACCAATCCTACTACGGCGAGGGCTTGGCTCATTAATAATAAATAGGCTGCTTGACTGGATCCTGTAGAAAGGTAACCAAGCAACGTCACTATGAGCGAATTAATATTCAGAAGAGAAACCCTCAGCATAGTAGGACCTATTTGTTTCAACAGGAGAGCTAGAGAACTACCTACAACAGCACAGTCATGTGTTTGGGGACCGTACGTTGTTTCAGGCTGGTTTTCCTAGAGGGCTTGATAATCCATTCTTATTTTTGTCATGTTCAGACATGTTACAATAATATTTGTCAAATTGTTCCGCGCTCTAACAGGTCTAATGCAGCAGGCACATTATATCATTATGATCAGACAATCAGAAATAAGTGTGATAAAAGCAGCAATCCATTGTAAATGTATGATGTTTATAATTTAGCATTACTTTATTACATGATTAAAATGTGTATTTTAATGTACATTGTATTTTAAACAGTGTTGTATTATCTGAATAAATGTGGATTAAGTTTTTTGTAATGTCAGTATTTGCAATAAAATTGTAGCAAAGTACTTTTCAAATGCTCAGAGAACTACAGGGATTATATGAATTACAATTTCTTCCTCAATGTTCTATTAAATGTTTCCTTATCTATTGTTTATTAACTACATTTTTTTATACTATAACCTTCTATGTGAAGCTGCTTTGACACAATCTACATTGTAAAAGCGCTTTACAAATAAAGGTGAATTGAATTGAATTACTGTAACTTGTTGTTTAGTGTGATTGATATTGAAATGAATACTGCACTGAGTGGTGAGATGCACTTAATCTCATTGCACATGCATATAATGTACATAGCTGTGCAGTGACAATAAAAGGCATTCTATTTTTATTCAAAATAATATTAAATATATTAAAATAACATGTTGCTCTGTAAACTATATATGTTCATTCATTTATTTTATTTTCGGCTTAGTCCCTTTATTAATCCGGGGTCGCCACAGCGGAATGAACCGCCAACTTATCCAGCATTTGTTTTACGCAGCGGATGCCCTTCCAGCCACAACCCATCTCTGGGAAACACATCCATACATTCTCATTCACACACATACACTACGGACAATTTAGCTTACCCAATTCACCTGTACCGGATGTCTTTGGACTGTGAGGGAAACCCACACAACCACGGGGAGAACATGCAAACTCCACACAGAAATTCCAACTGGCCCAGCCGGGGATCGAACCAGCGACCTTCTTGCTGTGAGGCGAACGTGCTAACCACTAGGCCACCGTGGCGCCAACTATAAATGTATTGTTCATATATATATATTTATTTATATACATTTATATTTATTTATATACATTTAAGAAGTCATATAATCCCTGTAGTTTTTTATATAAATCTGTCCTAACATTAGTAAATAGAATCTTCATAATGATACTTCAGGTTTTTGATTACATGATTACAAATTATTTACAGACATTATACACAATTAATTAGTACTCCTTTTTTCTACTTCTCTTCAAAGTGTTCCATATCTTAAAACAAATACTTGATTTTCTCATCATTGATTTTTGTTATTTTTACATTATTACTTTGTAGTCTCATTATCAGTTTAAAACATTTACATTTCAGAATTGCTGTATGAATGTCATGTGTAAACTCATAGGTTTGCAAGTTATACAAGCTGTTGATATATTTTAAGGGATAGTTAACCTAAAACTGAAGATTCTGTCATTGTTTACTCACCCTTTACTTGTTCCAAACCTGTCTGACTTTCCTCCTTCTGTTGACACAAAGAACATTTTGAAGAAAACTGAAAACCTGCAACCAACGACTTCCATATTTGTTTTCCCTACTATGAAAATTCAAAACATTTTCTTTTGTGTTCAACAGAAACAAGAAAGGTATAAAGGTTTGGAACCACTTTAGAGTTAGTAAACAGTGAGTAAATTTTAAATTTGAAGTGAACTATCCCTCTAAGCAAGTTAGGTAATAGGTAATCTAATCCAAAAGTCATAATACATTACCCAATCTACTATTTTCATATTTGCAATCATTAACATTATTCTACCCAGCACTGCATGCTTTCACAAAATATCACAACTGCAGCAAACATTGTCGGATGTAAAATATTGATTTCTATTTCTAATATTCTGATATCTTCTATTTTAAACTCAAGCCAGTACTGTATACTCAATTGAAAGTAAGCTTTCTGTTTAAGCTTGCATGATTCATGCTAAATAACAAAAGTCCTGTTAGCATGCTTGTTAAACAGGATATACAACTAGATCACTCTTAAATCCTAAAACATCAAACACCTACAGTGCTTGGTATAGCTTTAAACAGGTATGTTAAGAAGCGTCACTCCTAGTCATAGGATTGGTTTACCCAAAGTGCCCCTGGCAATTGAACAGGAAATGGAGGGGAAGTCAATCAGTGTGTCCACCCTTCCTGTCTGTTCTTCAACAGGCTGGACTGAGTCCAACCATCACAGACAGCACTTTACCCAAAACCCACCACAGTCAAGACTGTTTTGGAAAAGAAAAAAAAAGTACAAAGAGAGCGACATCTAGTGGAAGATCAGAGTGAAGCAGTGGCCCTCCAGAAACATGTCTGGACAAACCTCGTCTAAAAAGCATGCCAGTTAAACAGTACAAATATCAAATCAACAATTGTTCTTATAATTCATGAGAAAGATTATTATGTGTACGGTATAAAACTAAAACTGCAACTGTGGTGCATCCTGATGTCTGGAAAGAAAATGTTAAAACGTTTATACATACCAATAAATCATCATCATCATCATTATTATTATTATTATTATTATTATTATTATTATTATTATATGCGTCCAGTACGACTTGCGATAACTACTGACTGATCTAAAGAACAGAAAATAAGTTTCAGTAATATGAGTTTACACTGCCCTCTTCTGAATATTACCGTACACCACACCCATGGCAACATAACACATTTAAAGCATTTAGCCAAAAAAAAAAAGGTTCCAAAGGTTTATAACCTTTTATATACATATCTCTTATATTTTAAAAAAAAAGAAAGAAAGAAGAAGAAGAAGATATTTTATACCGATAAAGCAACGTACCTTTCTGAGAAAGGAAATATAAATAGCAAGTAACAGGTTGAACTTTTAGCCTTAAAAACACATTTAATTATCATTTTGGTGCTGTACTGTAATCTTTAAATGATCTATTGATGTAATTATTTAATTTTGTTTGAAATGCCTGACAGGATTTTTGGTAGGCTGTATCTATTGCCAATTTAATCATTATTAGTCAATATTTAAAAATAAATAAAAATGATCATCATTTAACTATGACTATTTAAAATAAATAATACATACATACATACACACATATAAACTCAGTACATACAGTCGAAGTCACAATTTGTAGCCCTCCAGTGAAATTGTAAATGTTTCAAAGGGGTGGTCCACAGTGTATTTTAAAGGCATGGTTTTATTTATAAGGTGCAAGGCAATGTGTGCCCATGCTTCATTTGTAGAAAATTACGCAATTCTTTCATATATCTTACTTTGATTATATACAGCTACTCAGCTAACATGAAAACGACTGACATATTTCCTAGTTCCTCTGAAAGGCCGCCCTCAAGAGGCTCTGATTGGTCAGCTAACATAAGTCAGAGTAGCTGTTAGCCGCAGCAGTTTGTGATTGAATCTGACGGAAAATGAAGAGAACTGTTGAATCTCACACCTGCTCTCTAAAATAACACCTTATTTCACATATTTTTGGAATCAACCCACCTGTTTACTCCCGTAAAAACCACTCTCTATATTCAAGTGCATTTTTTGTTTCCATGTATTAAATAAACTGCCACTTTTGTAATTAAACGACATACATATAAATATGTATTTTTAACATACAGGCTAATTCATATATTTCACGATCTTAATGATAATAAATAAGTAGTTTTTTTATACTAGACAACACTTGATGTTTCTATCTCTGTCAGTGTCAGTGTTAAAACGAGTACATTCTCTAAGTTCTGTCACTGTGTTTAATCCTTTCTGTGCAAGACTGTATGGTATAGTTAATGCCACAAACTGTAATGTGTTTTATTTTGGTAGTTCATTTTAAAATAAAAATAGCTAAATGGTAGTTAAGAGTTACATTTTTCACTGGAGGAAACAGCTGTGCTGATGAGGTGAATGCCAAGAAAACCTGACTGCTCCTCCGTGACATTGGGATACAGGTGATACAAGGTTATTTATATCAAAGAACTGCAAATTAGCATATACTATAGCAATTTAAGGAATGCACACCACATTCTCTCACTGTCCACGGCTGTGGATTGCTGATCGAATGAAAAACAAAAGACAGGGAGGAGCTGAATTCTGCCATCAATTTCTTATCAAATTTAAAGGGGACTGAGGCAATAATTTAGTGTATAGTTTATGAGCTAATCGCAAAAGTTTTAGGGGGGCTAAGTAGAAACATAGGGGGGCTACAGACCCCTTAAAATAGGCCTAGCAACGCCCATGTTCGGAATAAGCATGTGTAAGTAATATGAAACATTCACATATCTTTTGCCAGTTCATTATCTGTGATGCAGAATGCAGGGAAAGTGTCTGCATAGAGGGACACTGCAGCGCAGCTGAAGATGTGGCTGTTTACAGGGGTTTGACGGATAAATATGAATTTGTTGCTAAATTGTTAATGGTGCCAAACAGCATTTCGTTTTGTCACATCCTTGTTTACGTCCTCGCTACAACATACATTTAACGTTAGAAACTGTGCATGTGTGTTTGAATTTATTAATAAGAAGTTATTAGTCATCCAATTTTTAATATCAGCTATACAATCTGTTAATTTAATAAATTCATACAAATTACCAGGATGAGAGGAGATATAAAGTTGTGTATCATCAGCATAACAATGGAAGCTAACTCCATGTTTTTTAATGATATCACCTAGCGGTAGCATATTTAGTGTGAAAATTAAGGGACCAAGAACTGAGCCTTGTGGTACCCCACAGTGTACTTTTAATCTGTATGATGTCTCTTCATTAACTGATACAATTTGATAACGTTCAGATAGATAAGACCTGGACCAGGCAGTTCCTGTAATACCAACATAATTTTCAAGCCTATTAAGGAGAATATTATGAATGATTGTATCAAATGCAGCATTGAGGTCCAATAGCACTAAGAGAGAAATGCAAACACGGTCGGGCAACAGAAGGAGGTCATTTGTAACTTTTAGGAGTGCGGTTTCTGTGCTATGAAATGCTCTAAATCCAGACTGAAATTTTTCACAAATATTGTTTCTTTGTAGGAAGGAACATAGTTGAGCAGATATGATTTTTTCTAGTATCTTTGATAGAAAAGGTAAGTTTGAAATGGGTCTATAATTTGCTAGTTCTTTGGGATCAAGCTGTGGCTTTTTAATAAGAGGCTTAATGACAGCCAGTCATAAACTTAAAAGTTTTAGGAACGTATCCTAGGAGTAGGGATGAATTCAAAATGTTAAGAACAGGTTCAGAAACTTCTGAAAACAATTGTTTTAATAATTTGGTCGGTATATGATCTAGCATAGACGTTGTTGATTTGGACGAATTTATCAGTTGAAAAAATTTAAAGTTTATCCATTAACGGTCTACAGTGCTCTAATTGGGACGATGCTGTAGGAGGCACATTGATGGTGCTTATTTTATCTCTGATATCATCAATCTTGCATGTAAGAAAGTTAATAAAATCATTACTGCTATGTTAAGAAATGCATGTTGATGATTTGTTTTTTGTTAGATTGGCTACTGTGTTAAACAGGACCCAGTTGTGTTTATTTTTTTCTATTAATGTTTTTTTTTTTTTTAAAGCAGACCTGGCAGATGTTAAAGCCTTTCTAAAGTTAAGCAAACTTTCTTTCCAGGCCAGACAAAAAAAACTCTAGTTTTGATTTTTTTTTCCATCTACGTAACATTTTCCAGGCTGCTTTGACCTGCAACAAACAGCATGAAAGCATGGATCCATCCTGCCTTGTATCAACGGTTCAGGCTGGTGGTGGCGGTGTAACGGTGTAAGGTATATTTTCTTGGCATACTTTGAGCCCATTAGTACCAACGGAGCATCGTGTCAACGCCACAGCCTGCCTGAGTATTGTTGCTGACAATGTCCACCCCTTTATGACCACAGTATACTCATCTTCTAAAATACGACTTAAGAAAAATGATTAAGACTCAGGACAGGAACTACTTCCTTGGTCTTTTAAACATCAACTGGGAAATAATTTTTAAAAGAATAAACATTTCACTGGAGGGTTAAATCATTCAGACTTCAACTCTACATAGGTACATATGTCGCAGAGGCCAGCTAGTGAATTGCTGTGCAACTACACCTAACTCCTCTAACCTCCAAGGCCTTAGGCCTCCTTGGTAAAGCAACCAACTCCCATGTGGTAAGTCGCTGTGGTAAGACCAGCTCAGAGCAGGTTCGGTGGCGTAGGACTGGCGGGCTTACACATACATGTTAAATAAGACACATTCCAGCAGGTAAATAATTAAAGCTGTATCACTTTTTGTTTTTATTGTTCCATTTATTAACAACGTTTCATTAAACTAACTTTACATAATGAACTAGTCAGATCTCGGCTCGAATTAATTTGAAGTCTATATGTCATATAATATCTGGTCACAAATATGAAAGCAGAGGTGCAAGCCGCTGACAGAACTTATGTTTAGACTGCCATACGCAATGGGGGGGAAACATGTTCTGATCGGCGATATGATTTTGGGGTCACATAAAAATTAATGGTACTGGACAGTCACCACATGAGGTGGAAGAGAGGAAATCTCCCACTGAGCAAAACCACCATTCTTCCTGTGGACTGAAGCTGGGACGTGACCCAAAAAACTGCCTTTAACCCTCAGATCTCTCTCATTAGCAAAAGCACAAACAACACCAACAAACAAACAAAACAGCAACAGCCATTGCCCCCCTCCATCCCAACATCCCTCTGTCTGACTCCCTCTCTCCGTGCAAGAGGTGGACTCACGTCATGGTCCACATCCGTGCTGTGAAGAACAGCAGGGGACCAGCCAAAAAGACCGGCCACAAAAGCTCCAGCACGAAATCGAAATAAATCCCATTGACCGGAAGAACATGCGAGGATGTCCAGTCGGGTCTCACGTTATCGGTCTATTCATCAGGCAAACTCTCCCACTGCTGCCCCCTTTGGCTCCTGAGTCACACCATCAGGCTTGGACGACAGATCTTCAATCCTCCATCAGGATCCAGTGCCTTCTCACATCTCAGAGCACTCAGGGGCCAGTGAGGGAATGAAGCTTCATCTAAAAGTTGATCAATCAATAGTGCATCAAGTCTCTCTCAGTCTGTCAGCTCTCAAACATCACTTACGATTAACAATATGGGATGAACTGAGAACTGAGATGCGGGTTGTCAAACAGACAAAGTATATTCAAAACCTGGAACACAATAAACTTTTTTTTTTATTATTAATAATGTTGACTTAATTCTCTCCTAGTGCTGAATGGGTCTGACAAGCCTAGAATTGTGTAGCCTACACACTTCTTTGGCCATTGTACTCTTTCTGTTCTAGTTAATGTTATTGTTTATTTTCTTATGCTAAAAGCAATGCATCTAATAATAATAATAATAATAATAATAATAATAATAATAATAATAATA
>CAIGQQ010033541.1:9141101-9174937 GCA_903798035.1 Danio albolineatus
TAATAATAATAATAATAATAATAATAATAATAATAATAATAATAATAATAATATAGCAATATGGAATCATCTCATAATTTACTAATTTAAAAAAATCAAGGACAATAAGTTAATTTATCCTTGTAATTGTAAAGTTATATTTGTCATTTCTGTCAACAACAACAAAAGAGAGTTCCTCATATATTCTATTTAAAGAGGAATGGATTCTAATTGAATCTCGATTATTAATCAGCTGGGACTTTTGCATTTGTTTATTTGCAAAACAACTATTAGACGTCAATTTCTGACATTTAAAATATCTTTCTTTGAGTTTATGAACATTTAGAATGTTCATTCAACAGAATTTTTAATCAAACCAACTTTAGCATACGTATCGCAGACGAATGTGTGCTCTCTTATTACTTCACATTACTCTTACTGCTCTCTTATTACTACACGTTCGTTCATTCATTTTCCTTCAGCTTAGTACCTTTATTCATCAGGGGTTGCCACAGTGGAATGATCCACCAACTTATCCAGTATATGTTTTACACATCAAATGCACTACACCTGCAACACAGTGCTGGAAAATTATTATTTCACATTTAAAATTATTTTCAGAACCATATGTTCATCAGTTTATTATTCATTTTAGGAGTGTATGGGAACTGGATTGTGTAATATTTCATTGAAATATAATGCAACAGGTCACTCTGTTTTAAACACTAATAGTTTATGTTTTATTTTAACATTACTAAATACTGATACAAATATAGGGCGACACAGTGGCGCAGTAGGTAGTGCTGTCGCCTCAGAGCAAGAAGGTCGCTGGTTCGAGTCTCGGCAGGGTCAGTTGGCATTTCTGTGTGGAGTTTTGCTTGGGTTTCCTCCAGGTGCTTCGGTTTCCCCCACATTCCAAAGATATGCGGTGCAGGTGAATTGGGTAGGCTAAATTGTCCGTAGTGCATGTGTGTGAATGAGAATGTATGGATGTTTCCCAGAGATGGGTTGCAGCTGAAAGGACATCCGCTGCGTAAAACAAATGCTGGATAAGTTGGCGGTTCATTCCGCTGTGGCGACCCCGGATTAATAAAGGGACTAAGCCGAAAAGAAAATGAATGAATGAATGAATAAATGATACAAATATAGCTTACTGCTCAGTGTTCATTAAGATGCCTATAAAATGTTTACATTAATATTAACATCAAGATAGTATCTGGCTGCTGACTTCCACATGCAAGCTGAGACTTGCAATCTCAGATATGCAGTCACTGTACAGTGCACTATATGCACATTAGTGATGTCACTGTAAGGGTTGGAGGTGGAGTCAGGTGTAAATCACTCAACACTTTTACAATTAATCAAAAAGTAATGAAGAAACACAATTGATGGAAATGCACAATTTTGAAGTAGAAAGACTAAAGTAGTATTTTCTTTTATAACAACCCATGTTTTATTTCGAATGGGAAAATAATTTCAGGCTGAACTCACAATGTGCATAACAAAAATGCATGAGTGCGTTCCATTCTGTGTGCTAAAATAAATAAACAGTCTCTGTTATGGCTGCATTTTTAGATATTGTTGTTTACTGTAGTCACTGAATAGTAGTTCTGAGGATGATCAAAATCCAAGTTTAGACCTGAGTTCAAATTTGACCCAGGTGTCCATTATAGCAAAAAACAGCATGTCTGGGAGCACAAGAGCCCTCTCATTTCAAGCAAGCACAATTGCACTCTCAGTGGCCTTCAGGCAGGCATCGATCTCTCACTCCAGCTGGCATGAGGCCTCCACTGGCACAGCGGTGGGCACATTTACAAAACTACACTTCACAAAACTATGCTCAAACTTAACAAACACTGTAGTCAGACGTCACTTAACTGATGAATGATTAAAGACGAAATCTCTAGATCAGTGATTACAGAAGGTTAAATTCCATCACGACATGTCAGTGATCAGTTCTTTTGCTTGTTGAACACTTTCTCATCAAATGCATTTGAACATGTATGGTATATTTTGTATGATTATTATATTTTTTTATACAGTACTTTAAAAATACTCAAAATTGTACTGTCAGTGTTTTCAAATAATTATCCGAGACGTCCATAACGCAGAGAAGTCACATCCATAACGAAGCTTTTCCCTCATAAATGCAAAAATGGCAAATAAAATATAATCAATGATTTTTGTTATATAGTGAGCCAACTCTTATCCTTTTGATTAGGATTGTTTCTTTTGGGTTGCGCAGTTTAATTCACAGAATTTCTTCAAAGTATGATGTATACTGTAAACTTGACTTTATGGCCACACTTTATTTTGATGGTCCGTTTGTTGAATTGAAGTTACATTGCAACTAATTCTCATTAGATTATAAGTAGACTGCTAGGTTGGGGTTACGGTTAGTGTAAGTTGACATGTACTTGCAAAGTTTCTTATAGTCAGTTGAATGTCTGTTAAATGTCTGTATCAGATATTAAGTAGAGAGTCTACTAATACTCAATTTTACTCAAAGTGTTACCTACTTTTTTTGTCACATCCATAACACACCTTTATTTTCCACAATTACTATATACTAAAATGTTGACATGTTGATATTTTTCTGATCTCTTAACTCTGGTTAATTGTTTTGGAAAATATAAACAGTTATTTCAATATAACGTTAACGTATACTGTACTTTCTTTGTGAATCTGTTTGAGTTTTTACTGCACATGATGTCACATCCAACACTGCAATTGCTCATATATATTGATTCATTCATTTTCTTGTCAGCTTAGTCCCTTTATTTATCTGGGGTCGCAACAGTGGAACGATCCGGCAACTTATCCAGCATATGTTTTACACAGCGAATGCCCTTTCGGCTGTAACCCATCACTGGGAAATGCTCATATATATATTGGTTTTATGACAGAAATCTATTTATCTCACAATCTAACTTTTTGTCATATATGATACATTATAGCATAATTATACATAATATTTGTTCTGATTATTGATACATTGATTTTATGTTTATTTATTGTAATTGCAGTCTTGTAAATATGTGTTGACTTCAGTTGCTCGTACATCAGAGTGATTTATTTCTTTAATTAAATACAAAAACATCAAAAGCTTAGTCACAGTCAAAAAAAGCTATTATAATAAATAAATAAATAAAACCTTAACTCGGCGCCACGGTGGCGTAGTGAGTAGCATGTTTGCCTCACAGCAAGAAGGTTGCTGGTTCGAAACTCAGCTGAGTCAGTTGGCATTTCTGTGTGGAGTGTGCATGTTCTCCCCGTGGTTGCGTGGGTTTCCTGCAGGTGCTCTGGTTTCCCCCACAAGTCCGAAGACATGTGGTATAGATGAATTGGGTAGGCCAACTTGTCCGTAGTGTATGAGTGTGAATGAATGTATGAGTGTGAATTAGTGTATGGATGTTTCCCAGAGATGGGCTGCAGCTGGAAGGGCATCCGCTGCGTAAAACAAATGCTGGATAAGTTGGTGGTTCATTCCACTGTGGCGACTCCAGATTAATAAAGGGACTAAGCTGAAAAGAAAATGAATGAATGAATGAAAATCTTAACATTGAACTACTTCTGCTACTTTTCTAGAACAAATGAAAACTTATATAATGGTCTACACTAAGCAGCTCAGCGCCTGTATCCTACTTTTTAAACTAGCAATCTTCTCAAGGGTTCAGAAAAAGTTTTACAACAACTACAGTATTATGTGTGTTTGCTTTGGAACAGATTATAAAGGTGTATTTTTTTTTTTTTTTTACTTGGATTAATCTATTTCTCAAATAAATCACAGTACACAATGCAGAGTCTGATTATACTTTTTTAAAAGTGCTAATCCAAGTTCATGCTTTGTATTTAGGCATGCAAGGTCATTAATACTTCAGATTCTGTAATCCATTGGCTCAGTCAACACAATTATTTTGTTCTTGGTAATTACAGAAACAGGTCAAATGTGAATAATTATGCTTTGCAATCACTTCTTCAAGCTTCTATCAGTTTATATATGGAAAATACATCTCTGGAGTCATAAAAAAGTAAATAAATATGAAATAGGCTCAATACAACTCAACAAAGTGTGGTTAACTAAAAATGAACTTGCATATCAACTGGTATTATCACAACTCCGTTCATGTTAGCATCGAGAAGAATCACAGTTTTGATTGAAGCAGGCTCGAAAAAAAGATTAGTGAAGCAAAACCTGCTAAACCCTAAACAAGAGTTTAAAATGCTGCATCATCCAGCAAGTCTCTAATTACAGAGTTAGGAAATCTCCACTTTGGAGCTTTGGAGGCGTGCGTGTGCGAATTAGTCTCACAGTCAACTCAAAACAAACAAAGAGTTAAAGCCATGAAACACGAGGGGTCAGAGTAAAAGAGGCGAGCAGCTGAATTTGATCCCTTCAGATTAGCCTCTCTATTAAAGCTCCGCGCAAAGTTCAAACCAAGCTGATGAAATTGTTTCGCTTGGATTGTCTGTATCATCTCAATGTGAAGGTCATTATGATCATGGTGTGACCGTGCTATACTGTCTAATGCCAAAGAGGGGCGCTGATCTCTCAAATGCGATCCAAACTTTTCTGTCCCTGCTTTGACAAACACAGTGGTTATTAGCAAGTCTGACCAAAAAAACATTTACATTTGTTGCATGTACTTGAGGATTTAGATTCGAAGAGGTAATAATACCAGTGTTTCTTAATTTAGGCAGTTTGCTTTGCTTAAAGATAAATATAAAACAAGAGGAGGCACTAAAGAGAATATATGAAATAGTGACTCAAATTAAAACACTCAGTATTTTCTCTCTTTCTCTAGTGGTTCCAAATCTTAATGAGTTTCTTTCTTTTGTTCAACCCTAAAGAATTGAATAACACTGAAAACCTGTAATCACTGACTTCCTTAGAAATATGGAAGTCAATGGTTAGATGTCTATACTCAAAAAAAAGTATCATGAATGAGTTTACTGTTTGTAACCTTTTGATTTGATTTAACTTGTCAGTTTGTTTTAATGCATGTTGTCAGATTCCTCACAATCCGTCTACATGTGTTAAAACTGAATAGATGTAATCAGTTAAAACACATGAATTTGGTATAAATATAACTGTAGAAAGACAGATCCACAGTGTTATGAGATTACTTAATATTAGAGGGAAAAATTGACGCAGCTCCATACTCTAGTCGGAAAAAAAACATATTGGATGTATTGATATTATTACATAAACTTTGTCCTTATTTGTTTCTTTTATGTTTAACTAACAAATATAAACCACATTAAGTTTATTAGTTCAATTATGTTAAAAGTATGTAATCCAAATGGATGAAAATTTTATAAGCAATCAGAATTTATAAACCTTATTTGTTAGGCCTATAGTGTAGTTTTCTTAAAAATATTATTTTTATAATATTATTTTATCAGCAGAAGAATGAAAGTCAAAGATTTGGAGCAAGAAGTAAAGGGTGACAGAATGTACAGTTTTGGGTGAACTATCCCTTTAAGGCCTAAGCAGAGCTCTGACAGGTCATATAGAAATATGGAATAAAACCCATGAAATCTGATTAGTATTGTGCAAACAGGGAGAAAACTATAAGCCTTATAAATGAATGACTGCAGTCAGAGCCAGTTAGCTGAATGGGAAGCTACAACGAACCTGAAAAGGCTATATATGGAACATGAGGATAAAACAATAATAAAAACCCGTGATGCAGAATGGTCAAATGAAAATGCTAACTATTAAAAACTAGCCAAATAAACATGCAAATAGTTTTCCAAATCATAATTTGTCTACAATTTCGTCAAGCAGCAAAAATGTTTTAGTCTGTTCAAACTGAACTCAATCATTTCAGCTGCTTCTGCCCAAGCAGAGAACAGAATGGAAATGTTATTATCTGGATATTTTGCAGTGGTTTGCAGTAAGCCAGACTACTTTGTTTCCTTTGCACTCGATTGCTTGGACCAGATTTCTACATAAATATTTAGGCATTGCTCCACTTGGTTCTGAGAATGGCTTTGATAGAGGATTACAGTGACCACTAATTCCAAAATCACACAAATATTTTGAAATAAACAAATGTCAAGAGCTCACGAAAACAAATAGGCTACTCAAATACATCGCCAAGAAAGACATGCAAGATTTGCTCCAGGCTCCAAACTCAACACTGTTAAAACATGTTCAAATGAATGATTAACCTAAATTAATCATTTTTCATTTCTAAAGCTTTTGCACATTGTACTCCACCATCTAATGTACTTGCATTGTAATGTTTATGGATTTTTTTAAAGCATGTTAAAACAAAAGCAGTTATTCATTTTCTTGTCTGCTTAGTCCCTTTATTAATCTGGGGTCACCACAGCGGAATGAACCGCCAACTTGTCAAGCATATGTTTTACGCAGCAGATGCCCTTCCAGCTGCAACCCATCCCTGGCAAACATCCATACACACTCATTCACTACAGACAATTTAGCCTACCCAATTCACCTGTACATCATGTCTTTGGACTTATGGGGGAAACCGGAGCACAGGAGGAAACCCATGCCAACACGGGGAGAACATGCAAACTCCACACAGAAATGTCAACTGACCCAGCCGAGGCTCAAACCAGCGAACTTCTTGCTATGAGGTGAACGTGCCACTCACTGCGCCACCGTGCAGCCCAAAAGCAATAATTTTCATGTATTTATAAATTTTTATATTATATTATTATTATTTATATGCACAGCTAGTGTTTTCCAGCCACCAATGAACTTCCGGTGAAAGGTTTATGTGACTATTTTAAATTTCATAAGGTTCCTTTTACAACATTTATGTTGCAACATAATTGCAATCAGTTAAATAGACCTAAGCATTCATTTAGCGATTCAGGTGTAAAACGAGATGAAAGTATAGAAACTCCATAAAAGACTGCGGTAAAATAAATTTCTAACTTTTAAAGACATTGCGTGGAACAATGGAATTTGATTCAGTGCTTATTGTCTGGTCGAGTATAGATGACTGATTTTTAAAGAAACCAGATCTTAAATGTGGCGATTTTGTAATGGCATGCATGACAGTTTAGGTTACAGGAAGCACTTGAGCTGGCTTACTGAAAAATAAATGTCTTTGTCCACATACTCCATTCATACTTATAAACTAGTTATTATCATATAATAATTTTATTACTACTGCTATTGATGTGTTGCTGTTGTTTTTTAGTAATTTAGAAGTGGAGTGATGGTATTCTCGTTGTTATTTAATAATTTAGAAGTGGTTTAGAAATGGTGTTGGATAAACAGTGCGTACAGAACTTATTTTCTGTCATTGGCCTTTAATTTTCTACAGTTGTTTTAGAAAGGAGTGACCTCAGCCGGGATTTATTTTACTTTATTATATGAAGGTGGTAACTTCAGTATCCCAACATTTTAACTATAGCCTGTTTATTGTGTTGTTAAAACAATTACATCATTTCACACAATGCACTACGTATAGGTATATGTGTGTGTGTGTGTGTGTGTGTGTGTGTGCATGTATGTATATATATATATTCATTCATTCATTAATTTTCTTTTCGGCTTAGTCCCTTTATTAATCTGGGGTCGCCACAGCGGAACGAACCGCCAACCCATCCAGCATTTGTTTTACGCAGCGAATGCCCTTCCAGCCACAACCCATCCCTGGGAAACACATCCATACATTCTCATTCACACACACACACCACGGACAATTCAGCTTACTCAATTCACCTGTACCGCATGTCTTTGGACTGTGGGGGAAACCGGAGCACCCGGAGGAAACCCATGCGAACACAGGGAGAACATGCAAACTCCACACAGAAATGCCAACTGACCCAGCTGTGTGTATATATATATATATATATATATACACACGCTCAACAGTTTGGGATGAGTATGATTTTTAAATGTTATAAAATAAGCTCATCCTGCTCACCAAGGCTGCATTTATTTAATCAAAAATACAGTAAAAATTGTGAACTATTATTGCACTATAAAATAACTGCCCAAAGGTAGGAAGTAAAACTTCATTTAATCATTTATTCCAGTGATTTAAAAGATGAATTTTCAGCTTCATTACGCCAGTCTTCAATCACATGATCTTTCAAAAATCATTCATTCATTTTCTTTTTGGCTTACTCCCTTTATTAATCAGGGGTCTCCACAGCGGAATGAACCGCCAACTTATCCAGCATGTTTTATGCAGCGAATGCCCTTCCAGCTGCAACCCATCACTGGGATAGATCCATACACACTTATTCACACATACATACACAAACACAACAGCCAATTTAGCCTACCAAATTCACGTCTTTGGACTTGTGGGGTGAACCGGAGCACCCAGAGGAAACCCATGCAAACACAGGGAAACTCCACACAGAAATGCCAACTAACCCAGCCGAGACGTGAACCAGTGACCTTCTTGCTGTGAGGCGACAGCGCTACCCACTGCGCCCTTCAAAAAATTACTCTAATATTAACTATTATTGTTATTACTATTAGCAGTGATATTATTAATAATAATGTAATAGGGATAAAAGCAATGATTAGAGTAATAATTTCATTTCAAATTACATACAATAATAAATAAATATTCAATAAATAAGTATTTAACAATTTAATTGTTTGGAACAGAAACATTTTATCTAAATTATATTAAAAAAAATGAATACTTTGAAAAAATGAATACCAAACTCTACGCCTGTAGTATATTTATGTTTTTACAGTCTATGATATTTGCATAATAATACGTATGAAAATACCAAATCCTCCTCAGTCTTCCACAACCACATGCAGAGAATGAACCCGCTTGACTCCGCCCTCTCAGCTTTCGAAAAAGCTTTATTTACAATCAGCTGTAGGAACAACCCGTCATTTCAAAACAAACGATATTAATAAACGGTAGGTATTTGCGATTGCACTATTAATGTAGACGACGCTTTACAGTCACATTAAATGTTTCACGACATGTACAGTTGTTGATGTTTATGCTGGAGTTATTCGATAGTATCCGTATCCCTTTAATTCTGCATTAGAAACCAAGCTATGCTGACAAATGAATTGGCCCGGTGTGCTCTCGAAATCTGTCTGTGATTTATTTGAAAAGAGATGCAGCTGAGAAATATCAGTAGTCTACAGTAAATGTTCTATTTCCAGCCCAATATAACTGTTAGCGGTCTTTAGCCGGTTGGCTAACCAGGCTTGTTTTGGTCATTGACATTAAACGTGTTCAGTTGTGTACGGGTATTTGAGGTTATGTGTACGCTATTGGCCAGAATTAAAGGGCTTTTATTTCCAAACGAGCGTAGTTCAAATTAAAATGATATCATATTATCAGTACTAAACCATAACAAGGCGCCACGGTGGCCTAGTGAGTAGCACGTTCGCCTCACAGCAAGAAGGTCGCTGGTTCGAGCCCCGGCTGGGTCAGTTGGCATTTCTGTGTGGAGTTTGCATGTTCTCCCCGTGGTTGCGTGGGTTTCCTCCGGGTGCTCCGGTTTCCACAAGTATAGTATGGTATAGGTGAATTGGGTAAGCTAAATTGTCCGTAGTGTATGAGTGGGAATGTGTGTATGGATATTTCCCAGAGATGGGTTGCGGCTGGAAGGGCATCCGCTGCGTAAAAAATATGCTGGATAAGTTGGCGGTTGATTCCGCTGTGGCGACCCCTTTTTAATAAAAGGACTAAGCCGACAAGAAAATGAATGAATGAAACCATAACAATATTTGTCACTCTATTATTGCTGTTAGTGATTGCTTTGTGGTTATACACCCAACACAAGAAATCACCAATGTTTGTTCGAGAAATCACCAAACTTTTAAATTATGCTAACAAAAATGCAGTTGTTAAAATGAGCTACAGTATATGTGAAATTAATCTGATTATTCACCGTTTTCCTCGCTTTCTAAAAACCCAGGTAGGAAAGCTTCATTCTGCATGGGGCCAAACATCAAGTAACAATAAGGGGTTTATTATATCTACGGAACCTGCTCAAGAACTGTTAGCTTCAGTGAAATACTGCAAATCCTGAGTGGCCAATGGCATCAGAGGAGATGGAGGGTTTGTGCCCCTTGCCAGAGGTGACGGGCATCAAGGTGGAGCCATCAGTCAGCACTGGCTCAGCAGAGGATGCCAGCTCACAGAACGCCATGGGCATAAAGTTTATATTACCCAATCGCTTTGACATGAACGTGTGCTCACGCTTTGTGAAGTCACTGAACGAGGAAGACAGTAAAAACATCCAGGACCAGGTGAACTCTGATCTGGAGGTGGCCTCTGTGTTATTTAAAGGTAAAGCAAATGAATGGAGCCAAATAACCAACATTTACTGTTAGGATGTCTATCATATGCCTTGTTTCTCTCTCTCTCTACAGCGGAGTGTAATATTCAAACCTCTCCGTCACCTGGCATTCAGGTTAGGCATGTGTACACGCCATCAACCACCAAACACTTCTCTCCGATCAAGCAGTCCACCACTCTCACTAACAAACATCGTGGGAATGAAGTCTCATCCACTCCCTTGCTTGTTCACTGTGAGTCATTACATCATACTTGTCAAACTCCTTTTTAAACTAAATCATGACTATAACTTAATTTAGACCATTGTTTTTTTTTAATCTGTTCTAGCCCTGTCGATACATCAGTTAGCAGCACAAGGAGAGATGGTGTTTTTAGCGAGTCGAATAGAACAAGGCAAGTTTATTTTGTTGTCTTATATATATTTTTATTTAGTAAAACAGGGTTCCAACAGATAACAAAATAATATACAATTGTTAAATCCAGTTTTTACAAGTCATGATGTTTTTCATATGGGATTAAAAAATAGATTTTCCCTTTATTAGAATGTCATTTTTTTATTCTGTGAACTCAAAAAAACAAACAAACAAAAAAAAAACTTTTGCTGCTTGTTGAAACTACTTAATGATTTGAAACAACACAATTCATTTTTGGGTGGGGGAAGGGAGGGGGTTGGCGACAACTTTATGGCGACTGTTTTATGTTCAATCCACATAAGTTTGTAGAAACGATTAGGTTAACTAAATTGATTTGTGTGGAAACCAGCATTTTTTACAGCTTGTTTTTTAATCTTTTTTGCCTATGGCTATAGTTATTCCTGCTTCCTTTCCTGCTTGTCAACTAGCTCACTTAAAGGAAAAGCTCAAAAATGAAGAATCCCATCATTTACTTGTTTCAGTCCATTATGAGTTTTTCTTCTGTAAAACACAAAAGAAGATATTTTGAACAAAGCCAATGATGTATTTGTTTTTCCTGTTATGAAAGTCAATAGCTTTAGGTTTCCAGCTTTCTTCATAATATCTTCTTTACTGCTTAACCAAAGAAAGAAAGGTTTAAAACCACTTAAGAGTGAGTAAATTTTCATAATTGGATGAACCCTCCCTTTAAGTAAATGCAGTCACCAGGCTGTTAAAATACTGTATGTCTGTGTTTATTTTTATTTTGTTTGTTTGTTTTTACCTACTCAGTCCAGCTGTCTGTGTGAGTTCATTATACACTACCTGTCAAACGTTTGGGGTCAGTAGGAGTTTTAAATGTTTTAAAATAAGCTTATCCTGCTCACAAAGGCTGCAGTTATTTAATCAAAAATACATTACGAATTGTAAAATTCTGAAGTTTTATTGCACTATAAAATAACTGCTCAAAAGTAGTTTATAATTTAATTTAATAATTTAATCCAGTGATTTTTTTAAATGAAATATTTTCAGCTTCATTACTCCTGTCTTTAGGGTCACATGGTCCTTCAGAAATCACTCTAATGGTAATTGTTGTTATTATTGTAAGATTTATGAAAATATGCCTTATTTAAGAGAGAGAGACATGAGACTGAAAAGCACCACACCCAGCTGAGAAAGGACAATGGGACCTACGTTTCACCCAAATACTCACACCCTTCTCTTGCCTTCATTTACATGTGAAGCATCTCACCCTCTTTTCCCTGAACTCACACAAAATGGTTATCTCAAAGTATGAACTGTTCTGTATCCATGCAAATGACTAAATCTATCATGTTTGATATCATTTGAAATGTCTCAGTGCGACTGTTACAATGGTCTCATTCCCTCAGAAATAGCCATAACCAAATGATAAATTGATGACTTCAGGTATCTTTTACACAACTGCTAAGGGTGTGACCGGGGGTTCAGGAACCCTCACTAAATGTAAATGCCCTCTGTTATTCAACACACACCCCTTCTATCTCTTGGTTTTTGACTACTTAAGGAACAGCGTCCAGCTGGTGGGGCGCTTTTTGTAACCAAATTGGCCCGTAGCGTGAAGCTCTCTAGAGCTTCACACTATGTATATGCAGAGTCGGGTATGCATCTTCTAAATCTTGGATTTATCTTTGAGAATTTGATGTTTTGTATTGATCGTTTATGAATTGACTGAATGAATTGGCATAATGCATATTTACCTGACTAATAAATTGTTATATTTGAACGTATTCTTGTTACTTTGAAATTATTACTCAGATAAGTTAAGAATGTACTAGATTCCATGATAGACAAAACATAACACTTGTTAAATGGAAATTCTAGAAGTTCCAACTCGTTGTTTGACTTTTAATTATGTTATTCGTCACAAATCACTATGCAGTAAGATGAATGATCACATCTTAACTGGTACTGAAATTTTGACCTCTGGTTAAATACTTATTTAACTAAGTTGTACATAGATGATTGTAAGAATTAAATGAGATTACTATTTAAATAATGACATCGTCTGTCTATCAAATAGTATTGATCATCAACCTCTAATCATTTGATCAGACTAGTGAGCTTATGATGCATTACAGCCGGCGTAATGTAACATAGGTTCACAACAAATGAGTTTAACAAAAGTAAAGTACTAGTGGGGCTAGGGATAATGCATAAAAGAATAATTCTTTAAGTGATACTAGCAAATTGACCGCTGATTAATGTCTCAACATTAAGTTGTACCTAGGAAAATCGGTAGGAGTTTAAGATTATTCAAATATATACCAAAATGTCTCATAAACTACTAAATTAATAAAGTAATATTAAACTATAAAATGGAGTCAGATAAAACGAGAATAAACGTATTAACATTCTAAACCATCTTATATCAAAATTGGAGTCAGATACGAGTTAAACTGGAAGTAAATCAACATTGTGCCCTGGAAAGAAAGAACACGCAATTGAGCCTTCATCCAGCAGTAGACACCGTCGTTGGACTATTTGGCTGGACCTTACATTATTAATGGCAATAGAAATAAAAGCAATAATGGCTGGAATAATTTAATTTGAAACTACATACAATAATAAAGTAGTTATTTAAAATTGTAATAAACATTTAACTTTTTCTTTTTTTACATTTAATAAATGCTGATTTTCGTTTTAAAAAATCAGACCCCAATATTTTGAGCGGTAGGGTAAGTCATGGAAATTCACATTTTTAGTAAATGAAAATAAATGGAATCTGACATCTGGCTTAGAGTGGGTTAAACTGATGTGACGCAAAACTGCAGTCTGGCAGTTGAATAAAAAAAAAAACAGGCCATGAATAAAATACTGTTTAGATGTTTTAATTGAGGTATTTTTGAACTTTTGACAAACAAAATCCAATTCTGTTTCTGATTACAAAGCACAAAATTGTAGTTACTAATGTAATCTAGATTACTTGTTTTAGATATGTTATTAAACGACTTTCAGATTCCATTTAAGATACTTTTGACCTAACTGGTTCATAGCACATATAAAATTGCTGGGAAATTCAAGTAAAGACCATAGGAGATTAATTGACACAAATGTTTGGGAATTCCTGAATAAGCATTAAAAATATTGTCTGAAATATTATCTGAATCATTTCATTTCAGAAGCCTGATCCTCACACTTATTATTTACATACCTTTTACTTGGCCATGGTAAATAATCAAAGACATCTGACATATACAACAGTATGATTTTTGACCCTTTTTTGTTATTCAGAGTCTGTGATAAACCTGCAGGACGAGGAGGGATTCACTCCACTTATGTGGGCAGCAGCTCATGGACAAATCGCTGTGGTGGAGTTCCTGTTACAGAGTGTGAGCACAAAATACACATTCACCACATCTGTTTCTCACAATTGTTTAACGAGTTTATATAGCCTAAATATACCTGCATATTTAGCATGCCAGTGGGAAATCCCTGGTTGATGTGAGCTGTCATCTTTGCTTCACTTCATGCTTTGCACTTTTTTTCAAGTCAAAAAGCCAGCTGGCTAAAATATCCACATACTCACAGTCGCTTGTTTTTTCAGGGCGCAGATCCACATCTTTTGGCTAAGGGGAGAGAGAGTGCACTGTCACTGGCCTGCAGTAAAGGATACACCGATATTGTCAAAATGCTTATCGACTGTGGGGTTGACGTCAACGAGTATGACTGGGTGAGCAATCATACTGTGGATTCCTGAAAACATGTATAAAAAAAAAAATCACAATTAACCTGTTAATTTAATAGCAGAGCAAATGTGTGTGACAAGTTTGAGCTACAGTCGCAGATGAGCACATCAGTGCCAATTCTGTTAGCTTAAGGCCCTTTCACACTAAGTAGGATAATTACAAAAATAATACACACAACTTACGCAAGCCAGGCTGGCAAATTGAAGTATGAAACTAAAACCACCCTTGAGTATCCAGTTCTAGTTTCTGAGACTTTGTATTTCTGCCTTTGAAAAGCTAAGAAGAATAGTTTGGTGTTTTCCACTACACAGACTTCGGTCACTAGATTAGTTTGATTAGATTAACACATTTTAAAATAAAGATTCACTGGTCAGATGAGCTAGTAGCACACTGAGGACGTCTGCTGATCAACGTGAGGGTAATGCTGAATAAAAAGCAAAAATAAACTAAAAATAAAAAGATTTTTATCATTGGTCAGTGTGTACACAAATATAATTGTTGTTGCATTATCTATTGTCACGCTTGGTGTGAATACGCCTAAAAACAAGAAAGATAGCTTATAATAGAATTGGTCGGCATAGCTGGGAAGGTCACGAAAAAAACATCAGAACATTTAGTGCCATAAGGGAAAACAACTCATTCGAATGAATAGACATTGTTAGGTGCATTAACTTTACTTTTTGATAAAATATTGTTTATTTTTGCTAGATTTAATATTGAATTGAGTCGAAATGTGGAGCAGGTGTTTCCCAAGGTGCTTTAATTGGGTTTTCTGGAAGGACACAAAGAACATATTCAATCTTACAGGCAGAATTTAAGTTTGTCTTGTTAGACATTTTCAGGTTGTTTTAGTTTTGGAAATATTCCACATGGTCACACACAAAATTATCAACTTTCCAACATTGTGTGTACAGTGCTGAATAACGCTTTTGTCAAATTATACGTCAACTCATTTGCCAGTATAGGATTAGGCCAGTTATTGAGTGGGTCATCTCATTTGTGTTTTGCAACACTTTCAGGTTACTGCTATTTCATTTCCAATGGAGGGGGAAAATTTCCCCCCTGCCGATGCTGCTTCCTCCAGGATTATGTGCCATGTCACAAAGCATCAAATGTCTCACACTGGCCTTTTGAACATGACCATGTTCCCTTTCCTATACTCAAAAGTCATCAGATTTGTCCGGTAGAGCACCTTTGAGGTGATTTTGGGAGATTTACATCAAGGATATGCAATTGACGAATCTGTAGCAACTGTGATGCTCTCAAGAAAAAATTAACCATGTTTCCAGTACATTGTATCATCGATACCCCAAAGGCAGTTCTGAAGGAAAAGGTGGAGAATTCAGAAACAATGTTTGTTTTTTAGCAGAAAACTGATTAGTGCGATGTTTGTGTTTCCAGAATGGTGGAGCTCCTCTACTGTACGCAGTGCATGGCAATCATGTTCGCTGTGTGGAAATCCTCTTAGGTAAAGCCTTAATTTGACAATTTCTTTTTACTGCAAAGTATTTCAGTGTTGGGTTCTTGGTAGGCTGGTAGTGTGAGGGATTTTACATTTTGATTATTTTACAGAAAGTGGATCGGACCCAACCATGGAATCTGACTCTGGGTTCAACGCTATGGATATGGCTGTGGCAATGGGTCATAGAAATGGTAATTATAACATGATTACCATCAGTTTTAAATTAATAATGCTATCAATCTTGGTTTTCTCAGGGCTGTCCTGGAGGGCTGATATTCAGAGTTTAGCTCAACTGGCTTTAACACACGTACCAGAAAGTTTCTAGTATATCTAGAAAAAAACTGGTTTAGCTGGTTCAGGGGTGTCTAATTAGGGTTGGAGCTAAACTCTGCAAGACAGCGGCCCTCCAGGACAGAGTTTGGGCACCCCTAGATTATACCATACAAAAAATTTTTTTTTTTAAATACCATGGCTATCACAACGACTGGTAGATTACAATGATCCTAATTAACACGTGACAAAATTATAATCTTTAAATGTACCTGTTTCACGTTGACCCTAATTTGCATCTAACAGTAATTGCTTCACATCGTTTTCCAGTCCAACAGGTCTTGGAGGCTCATCTTCTGAAGCTGCTGCAAGGCATCAAAGAATAATCATGGCATGCACAGGAGTAAAAGCGTCTTCTTGAGTGTTTAATGCGTGTCGGTTGATGAAGTGGACTACAGCATTTCATGTTGCCGAAACAGATTTTATATCAACTTTGAGGCCAACATTGAATGAAGAGCCCAATGCACAGATCAACTAACACGGGAAATACTGACATGGGTGTTTGGAATCTACTGATATATATGTGGTTTTGTTTAGTCAAAGTGATGCTTGTTTAGATTACTGAACTTTACATAGTTTGAATGTGTACTTGAAAATGTATTTAACTTGCCATGCAATGCAAAACTAAGCTGTTTCACATTAAACTTGACTGGTATAATGAATGGTCCATCCATAAAACAAAAGACAGGCACTTTAGAATCAACCAAATGGAAAAGGAACAATGACATCTCTTGCTGCGAATTGTTAAAGTACTAACTCAACTGTCACATTTGTTTTTACCGTTGCACCAGCAAGAGTTTCTCCTTGGATTCTCTTGTCCTACAACACTGTAAATAAACCTTTATTTATACTGAAGGACGTGTGATTTTGTCTGACTCTGAAAAACAACATAACTCTTCACTTTAAAAGTGCCTCACTGAATCTCTTTTAAAATTATTCTAACCTCTATCTTAATTGTGGTTGAAAAGAACATGTTTCACGCCAACAGCATGAAGAGACCTCATGCCAAATTTAAACAAAAAGACAGAGTATTTAATAAGGTTTTTGTCAATAGCAAATGTTTATTTCCAGATGTTGGTTCAGACAGGCTCCAAACAAATGAGCCTCAGTAACAGGGAAGGTGGAGGCAGAGATGCCTCTTGGACCGCACAAGCAAACACACTCATTAAACTGTGTATGAACCTGTGTGGTGCAATCAATCTCACACTCTCAGCTTGGACATGAGGACCACAGCAGTGCACGAAAAAGATATAGGAGATTCAGGGATGCAATATATTTATAAAAGAAATGAAAAAAACAAAACAAAACAAAAAAGTCCCACAAGTCTCCGCTGAGACTAGAGATTCTTAAACGCCTTTTCCTTCCCATGATGTTAATTTGCCTCATTCTTTGAAGCCTCGTCGAAATTCTCCACCAGATCTGCAAAGAGAAAACAAGGATTCAGCACAACAGTATTAGATCTACTGCTAATTCAGAAGTGTGAAACGTATGGATAATGCCGGATTGAATTATTTAAATCGCTTTTAATGCCAGGCCAGCATCAAGGCTCATGGCTCACTCATTTCTTCCCACCAGCATCGATAGTTGCTGGAGTTTCTTTATTATTCCTTTTATTGAAGATGTTTTCCATGTTTAAAACAGCAATGCATGGATGAAGGAAAAGACATCAAACATCTAACTAATGTGATGAACTAAACATCTTTATGAAACGATCTTGAGGTTTACAGAAACATGATCTGAAAAGTAAATTTCTGTGCGTTGTGTCCACGCGTGTGTAAGTGATTTCCACAGAGAACATAAATGAGCACTGGGGAGACCAGTGAAAAGTCCACAGCTGTAAAAATGAAGCCACAGAGGATCAAAAGCAGGTTGCCTTCTGAGAGATGAAATCTGATAAATGGAACATCAACTTTTGTGCTGCGGGGCGTCAGAGTGGAAATCACTAACAGAAGGCCGGACTGATTGTTTTCAGAGGGAACAGAAAAGGTTGAATCTCAGTAATGGGCACAATGGCACAAGCTGTTAACCCTTTTTGTCATAGCACCGGTGAGCTAATTTCAGCGTCGGAGATGTAATCATACTGTACATGTGCAAGACTTGGGTTACTAACTGGAGCTTGCTCAGGGATGAGAACTGGGGAATTGTAATGGCAACCGCATGTGTTTGAGCCCCTCTCTTTAAAAAGAAAAGCAAACCGAGCTTTCAGTGCCCATAAACAATAGAAGAGATTTTAAACACTTGTATATGATGACATGGTAAGAGCCAAGACAACCTGCTGAAACCCTCCTTTTTTGGACATTTGCACACCACGAGCAAGCGTGCTATGCTTATATTAGCACACGCACAGAAAGCCATATGGTAATAATTGTGGAGCTCAAGCTAGAAGGCATATAAAACACACAAGGAATAACGAAAAATACGAGCAAATCATCTTATGCTAAATCTGTCTTATAAGTTAAAATCCAGTTCAGGCTGATTAGAGGAAAAGAGCACAACAAACTTACCTGGAACTTCGTCATCATCTTCCTCTCCACCAGCTACCGGTGCCTTTCCATCACCAGCTGAAACAAAAGGGGAGAGAAATGTCAGATCTGTACTTTAAAGAATAGGTGATTTTACTGCAAACTGCAAACCTTTCCATAAAAGTAGAGAAACATTTCTGTATAATGTATAATACAACAGGAGCAAAATACATCACTAATATTATCTGGCAGGAGTAAAGCCTTAGATTTAGATTTCCCTACCAATAAATAATAATAAAGTTCAATTTGTTCCAAAGCAAACAAAAAGCAAATAATTCATATTAAAGATACAAAAAACAATGCAAAACCATGTTACTAAACTATTCAACTGAAATATTTCAAGCCAATTAAAAGAAGAGTTTTACAATTGTTTCTAATTACTAGGGCTGTGCAATATGGACAAAATAATCATATTGTGATTTTTGGAACAAATATTCAGATTGCAATTTATCAACTGGTTTTGCTTTTTTCAAACAAGCTACATACACACATTCTAAATGTATTCAGTGCATAACAAAAGATTTCACGATGAAATAACAAAGTATTAAGTTTAATTGAACTGTTGAAATAAAACTGTAGTAAAATTGTCTTTAAAACAGACAACATAAAATAAATTAAGATGAACTAACCTCATCTGCAGTTAAAAACACTGTACACAGTAGTATTAACTGCTTGATAAACAAAACTGTAATAAATTGCCTTAAAAACAGACAACATGAAAAAAAATACAGATTAATTAACCTCAATTAAAGTCAGAACAATAAATAAAAACTAACATAAATCAAAACCACATATTCGGTTCTCCCACTCAACTTCGTTGAGCGCAGAGTGAGCTCTGATTGGTTAACATCTTTCTACCGCTCAGCTTAGTTGTAATTGCCCGGCGTGCAGCGTCAGCTCCGATTGGTTTACAAAATCATGCCCACAAGAACGTGAAACTTAAAAAATAAATATATTAATAGATAAAATTGCAGCCTTTGCGATTCCTTGCACAGCCCTACTAAATACCCTTTTGTTTACTTCTAGGATTTACTGTTACAAATTGCACTTTTTAAATTTGGTATAGACTTGGGCTTAGCAAAGCAAAAAAAAAAAAAAAAAAAAAAAAAAACTTTCCAAAGACTTTTTTTACAAATTTTGCTCCTTGTGAGATAAATTTGGATGATCAAGTGACCGAGATGAGAATGCAGTCATTATCCAAGATAAAATTTTTCAAAATCAAAGATTGTTCAGATAATAAAGAAAATTGAAATAATTAATGATTTCTTGTGTGGCCCAGTACCAATTGATCCATGGACTGGTACCGGTCCGCGGCCAGGTCGAGGACCACTGTTTTACAGAAAAGCTGTATGCATACAGACTCTCACAGTACTTGGATGTACAGACTCTGCCATAAGTAAACGAATATTTCACTCAAAACAGAGAATTGTCACCATGTAGGCGTTCCAAACCAGTTTGAGTTTGTTGATATTGTTCTATTGCGGGGAAAAAAGACACATTGAGAAATTTTGGAAACCGGTAAACATTGACTTCCAAAGTAGGAAAAACATCCACCATGGAAGTCAATGGTCACATTTTCATAACATTCTTCAGTAGATGGTCTTTTGTGTTAAGTGTTAAAAAAGGAATAAAAAAAGGGTAGCTATAACCATTTTCATTTTAGGGTAAACTATCCCTTTAAATGCACTTAAAGCCCACACACATCTTAAAAAGTATCAACAAAATTAAGTTCCTAACAAAAACAAGTAAAACACTTGATCAAAACATGCTTAATCGTCAATGATTTTTTTTGGTTAAAAATAAAAATCCTTCTTTAGAATAAACAGCAGATTAAAATGTCTTTTTAAAACTTTATCCTCTAAAAACAGACCAACAGCACTGACACACCCCTCCCCCAAAACACGCTTCCACCTGTTAGTAACACACCCACATGACTGGCATTTTGTGGCCCACTACATTGCTCTCTCTGTAAAATGAACGAAACAATGGGAGACTCGCGTGGTCTGACCCAGTTTGGATAAATGAACACACCTTGTTTGGGCAGGGCCTCTGCAAGTCTGCGCAGACTGGTCAGGCTGTCAGCACCCAACTGGTTAAGGATTGAGGGCAGCATCTCCGTCAGCTGCTTGGTCTCGGCGTGGCCTGTGATGGTGAAGGTGTTAGCTGCCAGCGAGGCCTGCACTTTGGGGTTGTTGAAATGGATCACCGTGCCCTGGTTTGTGAACATGTTCACCTGCAAAGCAACAGCGTAATGGTTGAATGCACGAAAAAATATGTAAAAAGACATTCATAAAATGTGTATTCAGCTGAACGGAAGCTCACCTCCTCAATGCCAGAGATGTTATTTACTCCCAATTTCTTGAGGGAGAACTGAAGTTTTTTGTCATCGGCAGTGGCCGTTCTGTGAACCACCTTCTTCTTTCTGCGAGCGGTGCCCTATCAAAACAATATCACTGTGACAAACTACTCTTATTTGACATTACGAATACAAAGTTAATGAACATTTGTCAAGTTTCACAGAGTGTTTTACATCTATATGCGTAAAGCTTACCTTTCCACCAATGCGGACTTGTGCCTGCAACTTGGCTAATTTCTCCTGGTTCATTATAGTTTCTTTCATCTGTAAAACACAGAAAGATTTCAGTGATAGTGTGGGGTGAACAGTGCTTTAATGAATTGCAGGGGTGTGGTCTGAATGACACACTTAAGGCAAGACACTGCAGGCAAAAAAGACTTCATATGCCTGTTAATTTTAACATTTTTCAGCCTAATGTGAAAAAAAATTCAAATTACACTGTTGAATTATCAACGTGGGTTTGTAGATTTCAATTACAATTTTAATTGCAATTTTTCTCAAAATGAGCACAAAGTATTACATATGCACTTCAACAGCACTTGCATACACCAAACTCAAGTCTGTTTTTACTGATGTGAAAATAAAATTCATCTTATTGCGTACCTTTTATACTTGAACTAGAAATTAGCACTTAAAAGATAGCTTAATTTGCAATATTACCCTTTTAGAAAAGTTACTACAAATATATTTATCTCTGGAAAAATATACAATTCTTAACGTTCACGAGAGAAGTATTGTAAAAAGTATTATTTTTACCCTGTACACCTGCAGTGTATTTCTTTATGAGACAAACTTCTCTTAAAGCCACACTCAACACACACATGTACAACTACAACAAACGTCTTGCAAGTTTAAGCGTTTTTATTTATCTCCAGCGTTTTTGAAAACTACCATTTTGAGAAGCAGCGGCTAGATAGGAGCAGAAGATCGCAGATCGTGTTGTCAGGCCTGTACAACAAGAGCGACCACTCGATTAAAGTAGCAGGTAAAGTCGATCGTTACACCCTCGACACTTTTAGACTGACACTACTATAACGCTGTTTTACGTTTTGGTAACCGAACACGAAGGATTTTTTTCTGTGAATCAACAGATGATGATGATGGTTCACAAAGCAAAGCGCTTAGCTAACGTTAACATGCTAGATAACTTATCGCTAAAGGAAAGTCGCAACAGGAGTAAAAACGCTATTGGCGTTTGCTTTGTAAATACTAGAAAACAAATCGATAATCTGTTCGCTGTTTTGGAGATTCGTTGAGTTTGTTTGCAGTTAGCAGCAATGCTAATCTCACGCGCTCTCAGGCCTGAGTCTCTCCCGGCAGGGCCGAGTCTCACTGGAGCCGTTTCAGGCATCTTTCCGCAGGCCATTCCAACAAAACAGCAGCCGCTTTTGGTAAATAATATACTTATTTACCTTGAGCCTCGGAACCAGGAGTGGTTGTGCAGGAAATTGAGTATTTTAGAGCTCCTCACTGACCTGCACGCTAGCAGCAAACACACGCGGAGAGCAAGATGGAAGCGAGAGAGGGGGACGGAAGTGACGACAGGCCTGAAATGAGACGCAGTGGGCTGGATCCAAAAAACATGCTTACCCACCCTACCCGAACACCGGGCCAAGAATAGACTTCTTTCAGCATCGTCGAGTTTCTTATACGCAGTGTTGGAGTGGTATTACACGGTAAAAGTGAGTTTAAGCTACGCAGCACTGTCTGGGATGTCGTCTCGATATGTTGACAATGTAAACAATAAACATTTGTTATTGAAATCTTGCCATTCAGTGTAGTGGCTTACATGTTTAACAATTTATGTTCACTTACACATGCTGACTTTGCATTAGATCATTATGTGCGAATCGTGTAATCTCAAATCAGCACGCACTTTTATAAGCATTAATAACTTTAGTTGGTCTAACGTTAGTCTATTTGAAATGGGAAGATGTAGCCTACTGCTTTGTGGAGAAATGTCCTTTAAAGTAATAGGCTATAGTTAATATATTTATACCTATAAAAAAAACATATTGTGCTTCAAATGGTGTAACACCTGCTATAAACTGCAGAACGGCATTGTTCTTTAAGCCTTTAACGTTATGCTAATATCATCAATTAGCCATTTAGTCCTACAGATTTTATTTCAACAAACAATCTACACGCAAATGCCAAAGGTCTGGAGTTTGTAGTTCTGTAACCTATGTAGCTTACTGAAAAACGGATAGCCTACTGGCAAATCAAATTCAACTTAATAAACTGTATACTCCAACATAGAAGAAACGTTATTTAAATGATAAAGTCTACATTTCAAAATAGTCTGTCCTATAGGAATATAATGAATATAAAATCTGGATTTGGAATTAGCATAAATTAAGTTTGCATTCGAGGTTTAACTTTTTTGGTGGATGGAAATCAATAGGCTACCTAATTTGAGTTTGTAGGTATAATGTCAAAAGATAAGCGAATTTTCCATTGATAAGCTGAAAAGTCTTTGGAAACCTAGGCCTTTTTCGTCATACTATTTCAAACCCAGGTGGAGAACGTTTTCTTGCAGAACGTAACAAACTTTTACAAACGTGCATGTGAAATTAATTTTCGAGCACGTGCGAATGCCTGCAGAGTTTATGCATTACGGATTATATTCGTGGGACTTGTCACCCAGTGCAGCCAAGGCTGGGAAGTGTTTTCATGGTGGCACGGAAAGCTCCTGCTCGCCCCTCCGGGACATTAGAAACACTTTAGATGTGGTTTAACCACACATACAAGCCCTGACCCGGCTCTCAATCCCCGATTTCATTCAGTCGCACGCGCAGAATAATTAAGCCACAGTACCATCACTGCCAGTAATTGTGATGTCTTGATCATAACTGTATATACGGTCCTTCCCTAAATAGCACGTACAATGCTCGGCCGGTGATAAGTGTTTTTATTTATTTTTTTTGTACGTGTAGCAATCTGTAGGCTATTTAAATAATTATTTGTTTTCATTAAGGGTCTACAGATGAAAAATAGCCATTCTTGGCTAATTCTGGCACATTTAATGTTTATTAATGTGCATTGGCCCTACAAACAAATAAACCAAACTAAAATTAGGCTATCCGATCAGTTTTCCTATAGACATGTTGTAGAAATCCGGTTTAAGCTTACTTTTTCGCTCAGTAAAAGCGAAAAGATCTGATGATCCTTTAAACTATATGTTAGCTTTTAAATTAAATGCTATACCGAAATATGAAGCAAAGCTAAAACGCCCAAAGCCGTACTCACAATTAATTGTCTCCAAACAGATTCTTGTACCAGAGAAACAGTCTGCTTTGCACCCTCCACTAAAAATTAACTGACAAGTCTTTTGACATCACACAAAGAAGTCTATAACATATGCTTATTATGCAATTAATGCTGTAGCACATTTAAAAATATATGTTTAGATTAACAATTATAACTGATTGAATAAAGTACGAATTTAATGTTTACATTCTTATTCCCAAACACCCTACTGCAGAAATGCTTATTAGATGACTTATGTTTGAGAAACTCTGATTATGAAAACATAAATAATAAATTTTATTATAAACAAACAAATAATATAAGAAACAGACAAACATTAAAGACGTTTTTTTATTAATTACAAACATTAAAAACGTTTTTTACTGTAATCAACGTTTTCATAAATAACATTTACTTTCAATGAAGCTTTCAATTTGTAAAAGGCTCTTTACTGTGCAAAAGGGTTTTTTTATTTTTCAATAATTCATCTGATTGTCTACATTTTATGTACGAAATACATACATATATATATATATATGTATGTATGTGTGTGTGTGTGTGTGTGTGTGTGCAATACTTAACATTTTAATATACAAATACATTTCAATAGAACCTCTCCGTTTCCAAGTTAGATTTTTAAAAATATTCTTTACAACAAGGAGAAATGTTTATTATTGTTATTATCGTTATTATTATTATTATTTATTATTATTATTATTATTATTATTATTATTATTATTATTATTATTATTATTATTATTATTATTATTATTATTATGTTGTTGTTGTTGTTAATCAGTGATAGGTCCTTTAATGAAGCATCGTTCTTTTGGCATCACTGCATGTCCAAAAATAAAATAAAAAAATCAACAAATCCTTCCGGAACTTTACGCAAAATATTATATTTTTTAATTGTAAAATAATTACGTGAAACTAAAACAAATAATATAAAATAAAAACGTGGAAAAATAATTAAAAAGCTATAGCCTAGATAAAAGTTTAGATGAAAAGGGTGAATGGATAAAATGAATCAGAGCGGCTTCAGCAGGCAGCCCATCTGAACTGCCACAAGATGGCACTCTCACAGGCTTTAATAACTGCTGGATGAAGTAAATATATGTTAAATACACAAGCCTGACCACATGAGTTACCATAAAACGGCCATCAAACCGGACCAGATGTTTTTGCAATCATACAAAAATACCCCTTATGCCCGCTGCATCCTCCAGAACCAACATAAGACTGCAATAAAGAAGGAAGAGATAATTCATTTTGAGAAGTTTGAAAAGACCTGTATTTTATGTCGGGTGCACGAGTTTCAATGGGTCAGCGTTATGTGTCTTTTGGACAAGTATGTTTTCATCACTCCTACCACAAGTTGTTTTAGTAGCCAACTTTATATGCAATTTCTCTCGGTTTTTGTTTTTGTTTTAATTGGCAGAGCACGCTTTAGGCTATTGTAATACTACTCAACAATACTATTGTTTTTTGTTTGTTTTTTAAATTTAGGCCCGCCGAATTACTATTATTATTATTTATTCATTCATTTCTTTATAGATTAATATTCGTAGTTTATAATAAACGTAGTAAATGTAAACTATTATAATTGTCTTTGTAATTAGGCTAATAAATAACACCAAAATGTTAATTTTATTTTAATAATCCTTTTTTTATATAAAACATATAACGAAAAATGTGCAAAACAGTAGGCCTTAGCCTTAAGATATTGCAGTGTTTGTAAGTGTTTTGTTCCTGTCAAATAGAATTCACTTGGACTTTATATATTTAATAGCCTACTCTGTTGTTGAGATTATGTTAGCATTGGATTTAGGCTTATGTTAAAAAGCAAATTAAAAAATAAAAGAAAAATACTGATTCTCAACGCAAAAGCAATTGTAGCGATACAAAAACAACAAAAAAGGGATTTTCGATCTTATACGTGTGATAAATTTAATTCCTGCGTATGGGAATGTAGGGATAGCCTACGCTTCACTTTTAATTAAGCAGCATTATTCTTTATTCTTTTCAATTAATTGCTCTTTAATTATGTATTGACCTCCCGTTTAAATAAGGCATATTTGCGAGTTGAGCGTATAGCCAATCGCAGTGAAAGTGTGTCAGTTCAATCAACGACACACCCAGCCTAATTTTTTATAATTGTAAACATGATTATTCAGAAGCGTCCAATAGGTCCCTATTCTCACAAGTAACCCATTTTTAACGTTTTAAAAGAGAAAAAAGCATGAAGGATATAAATTCTCTCGCCCGACAGTTGTTAATATAATTTATGAATCTGACAATGCTGGCCTACTGAAATTGGGCACATGCGCATGCCCTGCTTTTTCGCGAGCTAGAATGCACTTTCGTGATCCGCGTGACTGATGTGAGTTAACAGCTGACTTTTTTCCATTACCAATGGCTCGCGGATGATCTAGTGCACTCCCGTGTCACGCAAACTGCGATTCGGTGTAAGAGGCAGACATGGAACCGAGCGCACGTTTTGAAGCTTTGTGAAATCATCTAGCCTACAGTATTTTATCCAGAATTAACGTGGTATTCCAGTTCTCGGCAGCCAAACACACTAGAGCAAAAGCATCCATTATGGATTTCATCCCGTTATTATAAATAACAATAGCAGGGAGTGTCCTACCATAACGGCGTGCTTAGATCGCTGAGCTTCTCACATCTTCGAGTCTGATGAATGACATTTTACGCAGCAGATGAAAAATCCACCAAACCTGTGGAAGCAGTGACCGCTAAAGATAGAGGTGAACCTCGCAGTTCTTTTGAATAATTTTCTGAAAAATCCTAAAGACTGTTATTTTTTATCTATTCAATAACAGTGGTGACGCTTTGTTGTCATGTGATCAGTGAGCTGGTATAAAGCGCAAGGAAAGGTCCGCCCTCTTTGGAATCCTGGTCTGGCCTTTAGGAGGGTCTCCCCAGATAGAATAAGCGCGTGGATGTGGGGATCAAGGCGACCTTTTGATTCCGTGCCGACAGTAATCCATTAAAAGCCTGTGGCACTGGTGACACACTGGCACGTCCTCTCCGCCTCTCCCGCATCTGCTCGGCGCGTCCTATGAGTTCTCCCGAACCGAAAGCGCAGGTAACACGCAGGCTCAGCACACCCGGCGCTTTTCCACCGTAGCCCATCGGGAAACCCGAGAGAGCCATGACTCTGAGCTCCGAGATGTCGGATGCGTCTGTGCTCTCGGAGGAGACCGACATTGACGTGGTTGGGGAGGGAGATGATAGTGACGGCCACACGCGCTCCTACGTGGACGAGGTGGCTCAGATGCACGACGAGATCCTGCTCGACGGTTCGCCGCCTGGTGTGGATGCCTCCCCCGCACGGGACCCCTACAAGCCAACGAGTAAAAACACGCTGGTGAAGCCCCCATACTCCTACATCGCACTCATCACCATGGCAATCCTCCAGAGTCCCAAGAAGCGCCTGACGCTCAGCGAGATCTGTGACTTCATCAGTAACAGATTTCCGTACTACCGGGAAAAGTTCCCAGCTTGGCAGAACTCTATCCGGCACAACCTGTCCTTAAACGACTGTTTTGTCAAGATACCACGAGAGCCCGGGAATCCCGGCAAAGGCAACTACTGGACACTAGACCCAGAGTCCGCCGACATGTTTGATAACGGGAGCTTTCTACGCCGCCGGAAACGCTTTAAGCGCCAGCAGGCGCCTGAACTTCTCCGCGAGCACGGAGGTTTTCTTCCCGCGGCCGCTGCGTACGGCTACGGACCCTACGGTTGTGGATACGGTCTGCAGCTTCAGTCTTATCACGCACATTCTGCGCTCCTCGCCTTTCAGCAGCAACAGCAGCAGCAGCAGCCACCCCCGTCCCGAAACACCGGAACTCTCATCCCAGCGCCTTCCCTCATGCCAACCACAACGGAGCTCGCCCGTTCCCGCTTCTACCCCCCTCTAAGTCCCGGGCTTTCGTCCTCCTTACAGACTGCAGCTAAGTCTCCTGTTCACCGTTCGCCCTTCTCCATAGACAGCATTATAGGGAGCTCTTTAAGCCCTACGCACTCGCATTGTGCCTCACGGACTTCCCCGGTGGTCCCGGTGCTGCCGCCGGCCCTCGCGGCTCAGCACTCCCCAAACCCACTGCTGGGAGTCCTGCACGGACCGACGTCTTTACATGAAACCTACTCAAATCGGATTGTCAGTGGCACTAGCGGCTGCTAATTTTTTAATCTAAACGTCACGTTTTAAAGCGATACACTCCTGTGTTTAAGGTAGGATTATTTTTGTATTGTTTTTTCACGCAGCTGAATGGTGAACATTACCACGTTCGTGCCTATATTCAAGCTGTGAAATATAAGAAAATATATTTATGTTAACATTTTAGTTCAATCTAATTTTCGCCCCCACGAACTTTTCGTTGTCAGTGTGATTGTGGTAATCACTGCCTAGGGCGTCTCAGGACAACACCTTTTTTAAACAGGCTATAAAATAAATTGTCAGATGTCTACAATGATATATTTTGTGTGAAAACACAGATGTTTTCTAGTTTGGCTAATTGATTTTATTATCTGTACTTTGTAATGAAAATTCACAAGGGTGAAATCGAGCATTTTTATACAACGTTGTACTTCTCAGTAGCCTAATAAACAATGTACATTATTTGGTATTGTATACTCGGAGTGTGATATTTTTACACGGTCTGTTTTTCATTAATAATAAATATTGTTTTGCAAAATAAGTTGGAGTGGAAATTATCTCATTGATAGCCTCAATAGCTTGTGCTTGGATAATATCACTCTTATCATTTCTCTGAAGTTAAGTGTTTAAGGGAAAAAGTAAATAAAACAAAAAGGTCCTAAATAACGACAAAATTAATAACTAGATATTAACAACAACGTTTATTGATTCAAACATTTATTCATGGCTCAGTAACTGTAGTTTGTGTTTAGTTTTTTTGCTAGTGCAGCAATTGATGTCGTCATAAGTAAACATTTTTAATAAAAAAAGGAGACTTATAAAAAACGCTGTTAGGCCGCAACAAGAGTGTTTTCTCTCAGCTATATAAAGAGATACACTTTCAGTAAACGAGTCTTACTCAAGACTTCCCTGATGCTTTGTAAAAATTTAGTACCCACCTTTTCATGGCCATCCTTTCCCACTGAGGCCTCTGACAGAATGGCTTTGGTCATTTTTTTTTTTTTTTGGAAGAAAAAGTTATGTTACCGTGGTCCGGCACTTAAATGCATCGCTATCCCATTTATCTGTGAAAATTAAACCATGTTAGTTGCCATCCGAACATTTAATTTGTGCGCTTTGAAGGCCATGAGGAGAATGTCATTGATAAAACGATGGCACGTATTCAGTTTTTCTTTAGTGAAAGCATATTCTAGAAATCACATTTTTCTGAAAAGATAACTAGAAAGCTCTCAAAAGAAATAAATTAGCAACTCAACATTACAAACAATACAACAGTAAATTGTTGTAGTTTTTCGCCATTGTCATTCAAACCGAGCCTCTTGACAACATGCAAGTCCATTTCTTCCAATATTCATATTAAACCGCTGTATTTGCATTGTCTGGTTCATCAGTGCAATATATTGCAAAGTAGGCCAGAGCATTTTAAAAGTATATTAGTTTTCCACTTCAATAACAGACAACAGACGCGATGATGATGGTTCTTCATCATGGCCTCCATATATGCCGTTTCCCACATTTATCTCCCTAATAGCTACTCAGCGACAGCACAGTGTCACTGAGGTGAGAAACGTGGTGTTTCTCTGCCCTTAGGTCGATGATAATCGGCCTGATCTGATCCAGCTGGCCCTGTCCATGGGAGTACACTGCTTTAACAATTTTTGGTCATCTCCTGTAATTTTTAAAGACTAGGATTCACTTTCCACAGCGAGTTAAAAGATATCGGAGTGTGTGGAAAAGCCGAGGCCAAGTTGCTTGAACTTCAGCAAATGCCATATAGTCATCATAATTAACTCCTGTTAGGATGCGTACTACGGGATAATGGTCTATAATTACAGATAAACTTCTTCAAAGGGACGACAATTAAGACCACAATAGAAAAAAAAATATTTTGAGACTAACCCAGCTGAAAAATATGTTAGGCAATTAAAGAGCACCACAGGACGAACGCGGTTTAAAACAAGCCATGGGTCATCCCGATGAAAAAATAAAACCAAATGACTGATTTCTAAAACTGTACTTCTCTGTGCCTTTTGTGACTCTAATTGGAGTAGCCTATCTGGAGTGCGCACAGAGGAAATAGAGGCATAGTTCAGTAGGCCAATGGAGCAGGAAACGCTCGCGTGCTACATGCACACAAATAGAGTAGTGCCACTATGATGTAACCACGGTTGGAGATAAACTTAATGTGGATTAATATTCTCTTTCCCCCTCCAAATCCTTGTTTATTTAAATTTGCAAACTTGTGTCATATAGCCTAAAATATAATTCATTTTTTAATTAGGGTTTAGTATTCCATAATAATAATAGCCTATAATAATGTGACTGCATAAAAAGATACAGTAGTATGAACTAAACCTGTAGCCTAGAATCATTTTTATTAAGGTTGCTTTGGAGAGGTTCATTTTGCGCATCTATTTAGCTCGTTTTGAGTGTTTGCGTGCAAAACCATAGGGTTTTAATCTTGCATGCTTATACATTATTGATTGATACAAGGGGAGCGTCCTGATGGACACAATGTTAGCGGACAGGATAAAGAAGGCGCTATCCAGAATTCAGACACGGTTAATAAAAAAATCCTCGCACACCCGTTCAAAATAGATTGACTATTTATCTGAGTCGGCAGCAACTGTATTAGCTATGTATTTTTTATAATTAACCATCTTTAAATCTGCGCGGGGCGCCTTTTACACACGCGCCCGCACACACACGCACACAACCCGGCATTAGAGACAGAGGGCGAGACAGATTCACATCATCTCTTAATTCCACCTGTCCTTATTTCCCCTTGACGATACAAAGAGATCACACGCATGCGCATAGTACAGAATCAAGTTCACTTAGAAATAAAGATATAGGCTGGTTTTTGGCAATGGGTGACCACAGTAAACGACCACTGCACACAAAAGTCAGAGGGGTATCATTTAATCAGAAATATGATCTTTTTGACCAGCTCAAATATGATCAAAAGTAGGCCAACATGCGCGCGCTTATTCTTAACCGTGGTCGTGTTCAAATTAAAATCACAGCCTAACAGTTGTTATAAGCTGTCTCAAAATTAGCCCACGATATTTATATTTTTGTAACTTGTTTTATTAAATCTTTAACATAAACAATTTGCAGGCAGAAGATTATAATGTGTGTAAAGACATGTTTTAAGCCAACCCGTGTTACCCTGCTAATTTTAAAATATTTGTGCAAAAAGTGTTTTGCTGACCCACAGTCAGCGATTTACAGTGTCACAATAATAGTCTAATGATGCATGTAACTCACCTTTAAAATTGGCGTTTTCCCACTATTAGATTCAAGTAGTATTATTGTCGTAATCTAATAATTGTATTGATTTCAGCACATGCGCCTTTTTGATAGCTCGATCTTCACGAACAGCACAGCAATTTCCGTGGATTCTAACAAATCAGCATCTGGTTAAATAAGTATAGAATAGAAAATACATTACCCACTGGCTAATTACTAATGACAGTAAAAGAAGAACAACAACAACTAGGCTATACTACTACAACTGTTGGTAACTTGTAATATAATTATAACAATAATGATGATGATGATGATGATTAGACTATCAGCATATATTTGTTTGTTCGCTCACTAAATAATGAAAAGCAGTGTATTTTCCAGTGTGCTCTAAATTAAAAGAGTCATTGTTTCACTATAAGCAAAACATACGTTAAGTAAAATGCGCGACTCGCAGGCAAACGGGTCTGTAACGTTTTTGAAACGAGTAAAAATCTGAATAATTTTTAAAAACACAATTTGTAAAATCACTGTCAAAAAGATCCCCTGGATTTCAATAATTCTACTAGCAACAAACTACAGCCAAAACAGTATTATTATTATTATTTCAAATAATAACATTAATAAAATAGGATAATACATTAGTACAAAAATCATTAGCTTATTAATTAGAAATGTATTACTTTTATTATGAGTTCTTTAAGAAATTATGTAGCAAAGGAATGTTTGTAACTTTTATCTACAAAAACATTTTTCTTTCGACAATCGACAAACCATAACAAGGGTAAAAAGGGAGGAAGTTGAAGATTGAGTGGACTACACAGTGAGTGAATGTCTTTGTGGCCAGCATCAGACCAGAGAACAATACACAAACACTGCTGGCCATAATTTATGTTGTTACATTCACAGTTCTAAACCAATTTAAATATAAAGAAGAGAAAATTGGGTGAGCAGGACCAGTAAACCACACCAAGCGCCTGGAGTTCACAAAACTTAAACAAACTGCAGATTGCAAAAACAGTCAAAGTGCTGTACTTTTTATTTTCAAGAATTTAGGATTGTGTGACACTCCTGAGTTTGGCCCAATATATGCAGTCGGAAGAAAGGTTTGAAGGTCATGTAGATTTGGGCCATCACTGAAAGCTAAAGTGTCACCATGAAATACACTGTCTGCAATGATGCTGCTGATACATCTTAGTTACAATAATTACATAATTCATAAATTGTGCATTGTGTAAACAATCTCAAAAGTAAAAATAATTTATGACTCAGTAAATTTGTGTATTTATATCCAGTATTTCTAATGGATTTGAGAATCAACAATGACTTTTGGTATAAAACAAGACTTCATGTCTTTTTCTTAAATTTAGATGTTAATACAATGACTTTTGTTTTAAAATTTAATTTGTCTTTATCTTTTATTTAATTATTACTACATTAAGCAGATTTATGTATCCTGACAAACAGTTCATACATTGTGATCCAATTGGATTTAGTTTGGAATCAATAAATCAGTCAACAGTAAACAATAAAATTGTTAATTTTCAGAATCAAAGACAACCATATAAGTATGGTACTATTAAAATATGAAATTAAGTTTTACAAATGAGATTTACAAGCTTGTTTCCACAGTAAAAGAAACATCCAGTAAATATACTTAAAAAAATGCTGGATTCCACATAATCTATTTGTTTAGGGAAACATAAAGGGATTAAGTTAACTTAATTGTTTTTACAAATTTAAGTGGATTGAACAAAACTATTAAGTTGTCTCAAAAAAACCCTCAAGAGTTGTGTTGAATCAACTTAATTTAAATAAGTAGTTTGAATAATCAGCAAAATATTTTTTTAGTGTACACACACACATGCATTGTTATTGGTGGTTTACGAGGACTCTGCATAGGCGTAATGTATTTTATACTGTAAAAACTGCTTATTATATGTCCTACCCCTACCCCTAAACCCAACCACGAAACCTGTAGCAAAATTTGAATGTCAAAAGACGACATAAAGTATATATGTTTTTTTCTAAAATTTTGAATTACAAGAATACAAGGCATGTCCTCATAAACCAACCTCAATGTTGTAATACTTACACTGAAAAAAA
>CAIGQQ010033541.1:9196807-9227417 GCA_903798035.1 Danio albolineatus
ATAATATAATATAATATAATATAATATAATATAATATAATATAATATAATATAATATAATATAATATAATATGGCGGGCGTCACGGAGGCGCAGTGGGTAGCACGATTGCATCACAGCAAGGCGAGGTCGCTGGTTCTAGCCCCGACTGAGTTTGCATGTTCAACCCGTGTATGGGTGTTTCCCAGTGTTGGATTACGGTGTGTAAAGCTTATGCTGGATAAGTTGGTGATTCATTCCGCTGTGATGACCCGTGATTAATAAAGGGATAAGCCGAAAAAATGGATGATTATAATATAATATAATATAATATAATATAATATAATATAATATAATATAATATAATATAATATAATATAATATAATATAATATACTAATAACAGTTACTAACAATAACAACATGTTTCATATCAGAAGATCACTCAAGGACAAAATAAAGCATTTAAAGTTAAACCCCTTTTTTGCTTCCTCAACATGTGAATCTTTGTTCTTCTGACTTTAGGATCATTTAAATGCCATTACAGCCTACCGCCAGTCCCCTTAAAATACCATAGTCATCTTTCCTACGGGGGCATGTTTTCTGAGCAAACAGGGTCTCTGTATTATTTATGTACTATTGAGGATTAAGTCGTAGCATAAAGCGCATGAGTTTGACCCAAGGGCCGGTTGACCCTGCCAGAGGAAAAATTCTTCAAACGTCCACTAAAAGCAGGTCCCCTCTTAACGATATTTCTCACAATGGAGTTATGATAATATTTTTCTTCCACGTTTCCAGGCGCTTTCGCTGCACACAGATCGAAACTATTTGCGTGGCGAAATCCCAGAGTGGTGCTTTGAATGATGAGTGTTTTTCGAGCGCGATTGCCGCGCTGAAAGTCGACACTGTTGTCCTACAAATCAATTAAAATCTCTTATTTGAATGATCTATTCCAAACATACGTGTTTAAACGTATGCGTCTGAAAACAGTTGTGTCCATTACTGCTGAATTCTAGGAAGGATTTTATTACATTTTGGTGGTACTATCCACACACAATTTTCCATTCGTTATAAATAATCAATAACTCCTTTAGGCTATTATTACACACAGCCACACACAGATAGGCTACAAGCATGCATAAACTATACGTGCAGCCCTCAAGTGGCTAACTGAAGCAAAGGAAATGCAGCTACTTGAACTCCCAGTCAGCGAATAAGCTTTCGGAAAGGTGATGTCAGACTTTCTCCACATGCGTAATTAACCCCTCGCGCTCTCAAAAGGCGGGCTCCGGACTTTGATTAGCTAACCATCATCAGATCACCTCCACCTCCTTCGCTTTCTCCTTCTCGAATAAGCACTTATGTCCACGTACTCATTCATTCAGTCCAACCCATCGCCAATTAACACCTAGGCCACCGTTAATGAGACAGAGGAACCTTCCACTCCAAAACTTTTCAGGCGTCCGGACATTCAAGAGGCCGCCCTCAAACCGACGTTCTTTGCCGTATGGGTTCTATTGACGCGACTTCAACCGAAACACTTCATCCGAGACCCTGAGAGGATGCTTGAGGGGTAAAAGGAGCAGATTTGAGGCTTCATTTCACCGCCGCTACAGCCCACATACATTAGGTATTTCTATAACCCTGTCAGGGGCTATTAAATCGTCCTATCAAACGCCCAGCATTATTTTATGTTAGTGCATGTTTCCAATATCAGCACATAAATCGTTAATTGGTAGAACAATGCATCTTTACGGGAGCTGTCAGGACCAAAGATGCTGAACTAAACATTAGTCAATGTATTTAAACCTAAAACAACTACATTTTAAGTCAACTGCATTTTCTATCTCATTTTAGATATAAGTCCAAAGGTCTGAGACCACAAGTAAAATACTTTATTATTATTATTATTAAAAATGGCAGATTTCCCAGAAAATCTCATATCTGTATGTGGTCAACAGTTTTAATTTGTGATGCAGGCAGCTTGTGACAACCACAAATATGCACTCTAAAATACAGTTACAATCTTAAATTGGGTAAAATATGGACAGACTGATCACTGATTATAACTTGTGAATTAAATTTCAAACCCAATGGCTGCACTTGCACAAATTTTACCCAAATCTGGCTTGGTTTGATCCAACCTTTTTATATTTGACTGAGGGACAGGTCTATGTGAAAAGAGCACGAGCAATATGTAAAGGGTTATGGCTGCATGTGTTTTACATTACAGTCTTGATTTCCCTGCAGACTAATAGACCACACCTGTTCTAAAACTGGCATATGTTTTTGCATTTCAGAGATTTTCAACAATGACATCTATTTCTGCAACAACATACACTAATTCCTCTTTTGCTCACACAATAAAGATCACATTAAAATCCAAGTGATCTTGATTTATCAGTTTTTGTGAAGAAGCTTCACACTAAACAGCAAAAATCCAAAGACCTTAAATAGCTTTTTAACTTCATTATTAAATAAATAAATCCCAGGGTAAATACAGTGTTCAGCATTGAGTGCATCCCATTTTGAAAATAAATATTTTTATCAATTTCTCAGTGAATATATGCACGGTATTTTGGTGCATTTGAACAAAACAGATTTATTAAACAGATATATTTATTTAAATAATATTTTAATCACCAAACATATTTAGAAATTAAAAAAACTACAATTAAATTCAAGCAATACATTGCAAAACAAAAATTACAACCTACAAAATTTCAAGGATATGTTTACATTTGTATTAAATTTTTTTCCTATAGTATATAAATTTGGGTATACTTGTTTTTGGACAGTTATCGTAAGTTATTTTGTTAGATTAGCTCCAGATTTGGCTTCAGTACTGACTAATAATGTATATGCACAAATAGAACATTTTAAAGCTTCCTATTAAAATTATGAATTTAAAAGAGGAGTGTACTTATATATGCTGAGCACTGTATGTCTAGGGAACAAAAAGCGGCCAGTCATCACAAAACTAAAGCAGATATGATAATCCTGCACACGCACACACAAACTAAGACAGCTGGTACCACAACAGAAAAAGAAGAGCGGCAGTTAAAAATATGTTTCTTGTTTTCCGTGAAGATTTCTAAAGTGATACAATTTAGTAAAAATCTCTGCTGCTGCAGTAAATCAGTTTCATTGCCTGTGTTGTGTGTTACTGGAAAACCGCAGTGATTAAAATTATTATACAGAAACTGGAAAGAATCCTGGATACAGTGGTCTAATGTGTGTTCGTGTGCGTCTGTTTACATCACAGCAAACACATACAGCACAAAGGCAGATAAACAACAACATCAGGCTCTTCCCTTCTCACGCGAGACCTCAAGTGATTCAGGACAATCTGTGAATAATCTGCCCAGTAATGGAGGAAAGATACCGATGCTGTGCTTCAGAATTTGAGTTTCTGCAACAAGTTTCAAGCAAAAAAAACACTGACAGAGGGATCCCAACACGATGGACAAAACAAGATACTTCTAACGCTTTATTCATTTAAATGTCTCTTGTGTGTTTCTGCCTCAAACACACACTTACACACTTGGAAAGAGATGAAACACCCCCATGCCATTAGCGTTCATGAGGATGTGACTCAACAAGAGAAGACTCACACAAAGGCTCACACTCAAGTGCTCACTAGAAGAGAACCTGAAAACCCTTGGCGTATAAGGACGAATGAGCTATGTGTGAGTGAGCAAACCTATGGGCGAAGTAAAATTATTTGACTAATTTTCAATGCATAACCTTCAAAAAGGCTGAAGACGAGTAAAATAACACATATAGCTAAACGAGAATGAAAGGGTTGTGGAATTTATTTATTCATTCATTCATTTTCTTTTCGGCTTAGTCCCTTTATTAATCCGGGGTCGCCACAGCGGAATGAACCGCCAACTTATCCGGCATTTGTTTTACGCAGCGGATGCCCTTCCAGCCACAACCCATCTCTGGGAAAGGAATTTATTTATTAATAAGTTAATTAATATGCCATAAAATCAGTAAGCCTACATAGGAAATCTCAATTTAGGAAAAGCTCACATTGTAAAATAGTTTAAAGTTTGTGTATATTTGATTTTTAGCATAATCCTAAACAGACCTCTGATTAATATGTCACAGCTTAAAACCTGAAAATACTTTTGAATAAACATAAACAATTAGTTTCTGGAAAATGTAACAATTTAAAGAGGATAATGAAGGAAAGTCCTAATCACAGCAGTGTGTCCACATTTTAGACTAGCTGTTGTATAGGTAGCTTTGAGTAAATGTGGATTAAAATTTGACAATATATAAACAAACTATAAAAGACGAACACAGTTATTTTGTGACACTGAAGTCAAAACGCAGCATATTTCATTTCATCATAGCTGTTTGGACATTTTTCAGATTTATTTGTCAACCTTAGTCTCCAACTTTTGTTTCATGATCCAAGATTTAGGTCTTATTTTCCTCTGAAAGAGTTTTAAGTAAAGATTTTAGCTGAAACCTTGGTTGTATAGTTGTATTACAAAAATACATGTGACATTTAGAGGTCTTTGTAACAAACTGCATTATTTTTTAACATTACATTTAATCCACAACCTTGGCAAACAGAAATGAGTGTTAATGGCAGTCTGAAGAGTGAGCTTTTTGTTTCATGTCTGTCCTTGCTGTAAACTTGCACTTCTTACTGTTGTGAACACATTGAGGACAGTTGTAGGATAATGGCGATGTAAATGATGTTCAGTTTCTTGCACAGACACAGCATTTTACTTAATAACACTTAAATCTGAAGCAACTTTTAGTTTAGCCAGCATAGCTTTTTTAAAACAAACTTTTCCGTTCAAAGTGCCTTGAATTCAAACACTCGAATTTTATAAATTCCCAAGAACCACAGTCTCAGCAAAATAATAAATAAATTTTTAAAAATAAAAAAATAAATTAAAATAAAATAAAAAATAAATAAATGTAAAAAATAATAATAAAAAAATAAATAAAATAAAAAAATACAATAAAATAATGTTTTGCCAAAGAAAACAGTCATCTACTTTTAACCTAAGGATAAGTAAACAAAAAATTAATATACATTCTTTTTTGTTGATTTAAGTGGATCGATAATTTTCCTCAAAAATATCAGACCCTCAATATTTATATTTTAGACTTAAATTTGCAGCCCCTTCAGAACATATGATTCTATTTAATATGTAATTTTGAGAAATGGTTCGCCACACACATTCAAAACACTCACAGAATGTTTTGAAAACATTTCCCCACTCTGTGGTCTATTTCTCTCCGAGTTTAATGTGTTTTTATCATTTTGAGAACATTTTTGAGTGTCTTTTTCCTAGAAAAGTTGATAAATGTCTTGTTTCTTAAACATGCATTATTGTTCTAAGTTACACCATGAAGGAGAAAACTGCTCTTGGAAATTGGTTTATGTTACGGTCGGAGGACTAACGCAGCTCTCTAGTGTGGGCTTCCCCCAACCACACGCACACACACTTAAGAGATCTGGGATGGGATCATAAGTGCTGAACACTTTGCAGACCTCTCCAATTTTCTCGGTGATTTGCTAACTTGAGAAAGCCTAAGCCTGGTGAATGATGGTGGCCAGCTTCACGCTGCAGCGATAATCATGTTTTTGTAGACGGGTGAATGTGTAGCAAATTTGGGGGTGAAAAGGTTCTTCAAGAGAAAAAGAGTTTGAACGCCATCACAAAGCCCACAGAAGCAGGTTAATGTAAATCACAGATGTACCTTGCTTTAGGAAATGAGATTATATAGGGTTCAGGGAAATTCACTCTCAATAAACGTAAAAAAAAAGTTTAGTGGACTTGTAGAAGGAGATTCATGTCAGATTCAGAGATGCAATGACCACATTAGCATCTCTGCATACTGCCTCCATTTTCACCAGCTCGTCCATTGCTTTTCTAATAAACGTGGTGAACATTAAAGGCCATGTTTAGCGACAGAACATAGAAACCAATGTATGTACCAAAAACTTTCAGAAGGTCTTTTTAACATGATGCTTATCCTGAGGTGTACTATTAAGGTCCACTTTCAACCCCAGGAAAAGCCCCTTTTCACATGTCTGGTTTAGAGGCAGAATTAGCATAATTTTTATGCAGGGTTAAGAAACTTTATATGCTGTTAACCCTGCATAAAAATGACGTTAACTCTGCTTCTAAACCAGGCATGTGAAAAGATGCTGTTTAAAACGATACAATGTTAGAAATAAAGGTTTACAAGCCGTCAGTGGGGAAGTATCTTTTCAAAAAGTACACATTTGTACCTAAAATCTCCACATGTATACTATTGTACTGCTTACTTACTATTACATACTTTTAAGATATCAGTGTGCACCCTTTAGGTACAAATACCATTCGAAAAGGTACCATCCCAGTGTGTGTAGCTTTATCACTTAGAGTGTAGAAGCAACCAATAGCTACATTGTGTGCCTCATATTTATGTGACTTCCAGTAGCTGAAACTCAGTGTGCTGATAATACACTTCTTTCTTTGTAAGACGGTGAAAATGTCAAATATTGAAAATTGCAGTAAAGAAGAGACTGTAGATAAATACAATATTCTATGAATTTTATGTGTTAACCCCAGGTAAATTATGAGAAGAGTTAAAAATAAAACAAGAAACCTCAGTCTTATCTTCACTCTACTGGATTTGAACGACCCTGGGTTAACTACTTGAAGTGTGAAAAGAGAACAGAGTAAAGCCAGTGGCATTTGCAAATCAACGGAAAAGCTGGTTCAGCTGCATAATTCAGAGATTCAGTTTCAATCATACAAAACGGTACAACTCAAAATGAAACTTAAAGCAAGGTGATATTATTTCTTATTTGAAATAAAATCAGCATTAACTGATTTTTGATGTTGTTGGTGGTATATCTGAAAAACTTACACTTAATTAAGTTTAAATCAGATAGTTGCAATAGAAGATTCAGATTTTCATTCATTTATTTTCTTTTCGGCTTAGTCACTTTATTAATCTGGGCTCGCCACAGCGGAATGAACCGCCAACTTATGCAGCATATGTTTTACACAGCGGATGCCCTTCCAGCTGCAACCCATCTCTGGGAAAGAATCAGATTTTATTTTTGGAAATTAATATTTACAAAATACACATTTTAAAGCATGTTTGAAGTCAAATTACAATACTGGTAATAAAAACACACAACAAAATTACTGAAATTTTAGTTTTTATTAATAATAACTACAATAAAGTTACTTATTGGGAGTAAAATTGCACTAAAGCTTGACTCCCTGAACTTAACCACAATTGGGACAGAGGACTACAAAACCAGTCTGTAAGTGTCCTTCTATTGAAATTGCATCAAGCTGAATAAATAATCTTTCCATTGATGTATAATTTATTAGGATAGAACAATATGTGGCTGAGATACAACTATCTGAACATCTGGAATCTGTGGGGCCAAAAACAATAAAATGCTAACAAAATCGCCTTTAAAGCTTTCTAAATGAAATGCTTAGCTATGCACAGTTTGGATAGATTTACAGTAGGAAAATACACAAAATATTCTCTTTAAGGAATAAGATCTTACTTAATATTCGTATTAGTTTTGGTATAAAAGTAAAATGTATAAATTTACAATGCATTTTTGTCTATTGTTAAAATATATATACCTGCACGTGCAAAATAAGACTGTAATTGTAGAGGGTAAAGATTTCACATGACCCTAGCCAGTTCTAAAATATTACGCAATTTTGCCATAGTCTACACATTATTATTATCACTTAGGCTATGATACAATTGACCACAAGTTAAAAAGTGAAACAAACTAAACAAACTGTTAACTTAATTAACTGAAATGAGTGTTGTTACAATGAAAGAAAACACAAAACCAAAATATATGATGTCTTAAATAGAAAAAAAGTGCAGAACTACAATATTATTTATGCAAAGCTGCATGTTACTGTTTTGCTCTCAGTTAACTAAATATCTTTAATGAGCAAATGCATGGTGACTCTGTCTTCCTAAACATGTTGTATCTTCGATATATTCCGAATCACTACAATAAGCCTAATAAGTGTTTGTATTGGAACAATTTTAGGTCTGTCATGTCGATCCCTGCTGCAGAGTAGCCCTGTTTGCCTCATCATATCCAGCCTCATCTCACACAAAACATTCATTCATTTTCTTTCCGGCTTAGTCCCTTTATTAATCTGGGGTCGCCAGATTATCCAGCACGTTTTACACAGCGGATGCCCTTCAAGCCGCAACCCATCTCTGGGAAACATCCATACACACTTATTCACACTCATACACTACAGACAATTTAGCCAAACCAATTCACGTGTACCGCATGTCTTAGGACTATGGGATAAACCGGAGCACCCGGAGGAAACGCCAACTGACCCAGCCGAGGCTCGAACCAGCAACCTTCTTGCTGTGAGGCGACAGCACTACCTACTGCACCACTGAGTCGCCTATAAACTATTTTATGTACTGTTGAAATTGCTTTGCCAAAAAATCATGTTCCCTAAAACTTCTCAAACCATATTAAAAAGTGAAAGAGATGTGAATTCATATGATTTCAGAGCCATTAAACTAAAGTAGTTATGAATTGCCATGAAATTACATAAACACAGAAGCATGTAGTTTTCTATATTAACCAATTTACATAAGACAGCTTAAAATTAATTTAAAGGGATAGTTTTCCCAAAAATGACAATTTACTCCAAACTAAATTAAGTTTGCTTTCCTGTCTGAAAAAAAGATACTTTGAAAAATGTTAGAAATCTGCAACGTTTTTCGAAATAACTAATTTTGTGTTCAAAAGAAAATTAAAGAAACAAGTTTGTGACAAGTAAAGGGTGAGTAAATGATAACAGAATGCTCAGTTATCCCTAATTAATCGCTTGTCATACTCATTGTTATTGATATAGTTCAGTGATTCTCAAACTTTTTTCACCAGGTACCACCTCAGAAAATAATTGTCTCTCCAAGTACCACCATAATGACCAGTACTGAAATACAGTAGTGTATAGGCCTAATTAAGCAGCTACAGCACTGCACAGATCAAAGACAAGGCAGATTACTTCTTATTATGAATATTTATTATTGTCAGCCACTTTAAACATTCTAAATAGTTTGAACATTAACATAGTGCTGTGGTTACAGGTAAAAAATGTCGACATTTAAATTAAAATGTGATTTTAAAGTTAATTAAAAATGGCACCCTACTGGTCGGTGCCAGTGGTGTAGTGGTTAGTGTGTTGACACATGTGCTCGTGGCGACCTGAGTTCGATTCCGCCTTGTGGTCCTATGCTGATCCTTCCCCTCTCTCTGCTCCCCATGCTTTCCTGTCAATTCTCTCTACTGTCCTATCTAATAAATGTGAAAATCCCGAAAAAATAATTATAAAAAAGATTGCACCCTACTTAACAAGTAAAAAGAAAACTAAAAATATGATCATAAAGAAGCTTATTCATCAAGTTCCTTGGACCTCATATATATAGGCTATATGTCATCATATTTCAAAAAGAGTTTGTATATGAATATATATTGCATGTATATATGACTTGATTTGTATGTCTTTAAAATCTAAACTTATTTTAAATATATGAGCTGGATTTACAAATTTAAATCAGAAATTAGATCTGCTTGCTGTGCGTTAGACCAGGCTTTGTGTGTCAGAAAAGCAAGTGATTAAATTATACCTGTCAACATTGGGATATATAAATGCGAGATACACCCCCAACAACCGTTACAAATATGGGGGGGAATTAGCTTCAAATGATAGAATGCATAACAAACATTCTAAAATTGAAAATAAAGTAAAAGGTTTAGCCTATTAAAATCAATTCACTGATCAAATCTGTGTTATCGTAGGGTTGAAAGTGTGTTTTTTTTTTTTACTTGAATTATTCAGCGATTGGCGCCATGGTGGCGTAGTGAGTAGCACGTTCGCCTCACAGCAAGAAGGTCGCTAGTTCGAGCCTCGGCTGGGTCAGTTGGCATTTCTGTGTGGAGTTTGCATGTTCTTCCCATGGTTGCGTGGGTTTCCTCCGGGTGCTCCGGTTTCCCCCACAGTCCAAAGACATGCGGTATAGGTGAATTGGGTAAGCTAAATTGTCCATAGTGTATGTGTGTGAATGAGAATGTATGGATGTTTCCCAGAAATGGGTTGCTGCTGAAAGGGCATCCGTTGAGTAAAACAAATGCTGGATAAGTTGGCGGATCATTCCGCTGTGGCGACCCCAGATTAATAAAGGGACTAAGCCGACAAGAAAATGAATGAATGAATATTCAGCGATTCCTCCGTGTACCACTAGAAGGATGCTAGTGGTACACGTACCACAGTTTGAGAACCACTAAAATATAGTTGTTCATTGACATGCCAGAAAAAACAGTAGAGCCTCAATATAAAGAAAAAAAATGAAGAAGTTGCATTTTGCATTTTGAGTTGCACTCAAGAAGTTACTGAAACATAAAAAAAAAATATTTTCCTCTTAACCCTCTTTTTGACCTCAGAGTGCAGGCAACATGTTTATTAACAAACAAAACAATCATGACAGCTGGCTCTTGTCAAATTGAAAGTACTTCAAAGCAACTCAGTAATGGCCGCTTAAAATGTTTTACATTTTTCATCCGCAGCACATGGCAGGCATGACATAGCTTGTGCCTGGGGCTGCTCTAAAGGTACGCTCTGCTTCGCTCCAACACTTTCACTCACACACACGATTGATGACCACGACTGTGTCTCGTTGAACTCTGTGTCCCAAGAAACACTGGCTTCATAATGATCTTGGTAATGGGCTCCCTTGTCTCTGATTTCACACAGGCGCAAGTGCTCCTTTTTTGGACAGACCCATAAAGGGTTAACGTCCTCAACGAAAAACAGTCTAAATATCTTTCCTCTGTTCCTCAGAAGGTTAAACCTTTTGTAATCAAAGCCAATAGCGCTGAGTACCACCCTCACCTAAAACAATAAACACACACATGCGCATGCACACACATTCACACACTCACACAGTCAGGATCAAAGAAGGCAGGGCCACGCTGCACCTTAAGCTACAATAATAAAGCAAGCTGCCGTTGAGTCAGGACCTGGGTTACTCATATTTTCCTATTTGATTAAGCCAATATATCATCCCCTTTACAGAGAGAGACACACACACAGATGGGCTATGGTTGGAATTTCTCAAATAAATTACATCAAGACAGGAAGCCCTTTCTGCTTCTGCTCAACAACATACACACATAAACCCTCTTTGTCTCACACATACAAATAAGACACTCGAACTTCAAGAAGTAAATGAGGCTGCTTCACATTCTGCTGAGCACTAACGCACCAGTATTCAAATTCTGGGTGATACAGATAAAACTAAGCAATAATCCATATTTCAATTTATCGCACAACACATGGACATGACCTCAGTCATTTATGGACATGTAATAAATGTCACCCACTCATAAAAAAACAATTCTAGCATCATTTTAGCGGATTGCACAACCTCTCTATTGGAGGTGTTAAAAAACACTATAGTATTTACTAATAATAACTCTAGTATATTTCATCATGTGGGTGTCTGACAACTGAAAATAGATCTGATAGCAGCCTGTTACTTTTTTACCAGGCACTTTTTTGTTAACATTTATTATTATTTATTTGTTTAGGATATGCATTTTCACATTCTTATTCCAATGCCTAATTATTAAATTGTAAAAATGACTTTAATTAAATGAAATATTTTTAAAGGGTAAAATATAATGTGTTTTTTGGAAGAGTGTACTTGCATTCATTCATTCATTTTCTTTTCGGCTTAGTCCCTTTTTTAATCCGGGGTCGCCACAGCGGAATGATCCGCCTGTACTTGCATTGTGATGATATTATATTATCATTCTGGCATTATAAAATGAGTGGCATAAAATGGTCTTAAAATGACAATAATAGCATTTATTGCAATATATTTGGGTTTAATATATATCATACAACAAAAACAGATATAGGCCTTGATAAAACAATCTGTACTTTAATATTGTAACAAATGAATGATTAAAATAGTAGCGCAAATAAACATTCTAGAAAAGCATCATTTTGATTGCTATAGTCAAAACTAAAAAGTAAAATAATTTAGTCATTTAACAGAGCTATTAGAGGGAGTTCCTCATTTACTCCACTTTATTTACTCACCCTCCACTTGCTCCAAAGCGAGTTCTTTTATGGAAGTCAATGGCTACTGCTTTACAACATTCTTGTAAACATTTTCTTTTGTGTTTAACAAAAGAGGCTTGTAAAGTTTTGGAACCACTTGAGGGTGTGTAGTGATTTTGTTTGTTTGTTTGTTTGTTTTTTTTCTTCTACTTTTGAAGATGCCGGACAATATAGAAAATATATTGTCCACATATATTGGAGGTTAGGAAGTAAAGGGTTCTCTAAAAGTTTTATTTTAATGGTTGATTTAATTTATACATAACGTTTAGTGCCAGTTTGAGATTTATTTTCAACTCAAAATTACTTCTTTATTTTCTTTGCATGCTTCCCAAATAGTGTCAACCTGCCAATGCTGTCTTCAAGCCCCTGAAAGGTGTTTTGCACCTTTAAGAAATAGAGGCACAAATCCTGTCATTGGGGCAGTACATTTTAAAAACTTTTTAGCTGCTTTAAAATGTGGACCCTTTAGGTGCAAACACATACATTTGAGAAGTACTTCTAAATGTGTGTGGTATTTGGTACCAAGACGTTATGTCAGCCTTATCAGGTCTTCTTAATAATGCTGTGAATGCAATTGTTGGCCCTGCAAGTCTCAGTGATTTCTATTTGCATTGAGATCTGGAGAAAAAGGTAACACTTTCAACTCATCATCATATTTTTCAAATTATTCCTTTACCGTGTGTGCAATGTGGCACAGTGCTTTATAAGGGAACATGGAAGTTTCAGACAATACTGCTAATCAATTATTTACATTTAAAAGTCAATAACCAACATATACTGTGAAAGTATCGTGAAGTGCTATAGAGGTAAACCTCACTGATAAATACAAATCTTGATTGGAATTGTTTTATCCTAATTACAAAAACTAGAAGAACAAATAAATTGACTAACTGATTTTATTTTAAGAACTTTTCGGTAAAAAATAATAAAAATGAAGGAAACATCTAGGTCTTATTCTGTCCTAAAATCAATTACAAACTCCAAGTCTGAAGTCTTCATTTTTCCTGGTAAAAAATCTACACTGTCAACATCTTGTCTTCTCTCTAGCAAACTCCTGTAATGTATGTTGTCATTTGGACAGCGCCAATTAACACTCATGGTCAGCAGCAAACAAATGAATTGTCAGAATTTATGATTTATCAGCCAAAAACTTATTTTCTAATCAAGCTATTAATGATAGCATTAAAAAATAAGCATTTCTAAGCAGTGCATTTTTATTGTTAAGAAGTGTACTTGGTCTGCAACATGAATGTAACATGGGCCAAATGTACTTCTTTAAGACCCCCAGCAGGTCATAGACCAAAAACAACTCCCTCCATTGATGTTTCATTGTTTCATAGGGCAAACTTGTGCCAAAACCTCCCATGCAGATAAACAAAGTAATTAAAAGTAATTAGTAACTAATTGCATAATTAAAATTGTATTTAAATGACTTTTCTAATTGCTTAGTCTGAACAGTAAATACTGCATATAATGTGCCGTGTATAATAGTGTATAAATAGTGTATAAATCTCTTCTTAAATAATAGAAAATAAACTTTTAAATAATAAAATTGAACTCAAACGAGGCCATTTATTTTACTACAGAAAAGATAAACATATGTATCAAAACAATGGTTAAAGTAACAAACAAATGTAGTCAATCTATTGTTTCTAACGCAGGTAGCATTATTTAGTATAAAAATCTAATTATTCAAAAATATATACTAGTATAACAAAAAATGTTTCTTTGAATTGATTTATATAGAAGGATTGTATTTATTTTTTGTATTTAAGGCAAGTAAAAGTAACTGTAATTTGTACTTGACTTTTTTAGCAAATAAGTAACTTAATTACAGTAACTAATTACATTCAACACTGCCATTTACATCCTCCACAGACTGCACACATACAATATTGCAAAGGACTGAACGAAAAACCACTCAGAATTAAATATTCAATATTTCAATTCATCATCTAGTCATCATCTATCCAGCAAAGAGCTCCATTAAGTGAATGTGGTGAACACTGGCAAAGCCTATCTTAACAAAAACGAAAACCTAATTACACATGAATAACAGTTCATTTCAGACAACAATCTGACAGTTAGAACACTTACATTATATAAAAGCTATACATCATCCCCTACGGCCATTCATTTTCAACCCCATGTTTTTGCAGAGAGAAGCCTGCTCTATGTCAGGACAGAGGTGATGCAACAGTTTATTACTGCTGAGGCCTATCCATCAAATACTCATCATCAACCTTCACCAGACATCAGCTTCACTATAAATCTTAGCGGTTCACTGTGAGGAAGCAGGCTTCTATTGATAATTAAGACGTGTATGTGTGTGTGTGTGTGTGTGTGTGTGTGTGTTAAGACTGCAGGTGTCGGTGTGGGTGGGCTGCTGTGCGGTGAGCAGTGGCCTCTTTGAGAGCCGTTCCTGGCGAGGTTAATATCTCTTTCCCATCTTTCCCTCGGGCCCCTCTAAATATCGCGGCTTTCCCTGGTCTAAGCCCTTCGCAGAGCTGGAGACCCTCACTTATGAAATTACAAGCACTTGAAAAGATCTAATGTGCTTTTAATTGTGTCTCTCCATTCAGAGGAGAAGAAGGAAAAGGAGCGAGGGAGTGAGGGAGGGGATGGGTCTGGAGTGTTTCATATTACAATAGAGAACGAATGCATTGGTCTCACAAAACAAGCGTATGCGCCGTAACCTTCCTGACACAAGGGAAGTGAGGAGGGGGCCTGCCGAATGGGACACACACATACACACACCAAAACCAGAACTTCAAACGGACCCCTGCTTCTGCGACCGGAGTGATGTAGTCTCCAAACTGTTGTGTTTTCATTTTCTTTCACGTTTTCCGCTTCTGCCTCTTTTCAAACCAGCTAAAGGATTCTCTGGATAGCATCAAATGGAGAGTCATCACTGCTGGCTGCACAAACAAAACACAGCGTTACGGCTACAATCAAACGCAGGCCATGCTACAGCTCATACGCTCATGGAGGAAATATTCCGAGCGCACTCTTTCCATTCAGTAGGAAGCCAGGATTAACCTGCAGACAGTATTGCTACAGCACGAGGGCACACTGAGTAATTGGAGACCAATCATCCAATCACAGGCTCCCAGTTGGTCCTGCAGCAACAATGCGGTGCATTTTTTAACCTGTCAACCCATAACTCATAAACGTGTGTGATTACCACTCAAAAACACTTGGTGGGTCCAAAGGTTAAAGACATAAATCTCTGTTTACTTTGCTATGGCCCCACCGTGCCAGAGGGATTTGTGCCGAAGCCCCTTTGTGGGAAAACACGAACAAAAAGGCCCAATGAATCCCCGCAGAGGAGGGCATGTAGAGCCGGTCCAGAACACCAGATACCTGCTAACACCGTAACAAAACGCAGACACCCACAAGAGCACTTAGGGAAGCTATAGTTAATGGAGGTGTACCTATAATATTTGTGTTACACTTTTATTTGCATAAATGCATACTTAATTTTATTATTATATATAATTCAACTTCTTAAAAGTTGTGATGTGATTGCTTGCTGGGACAGGGGTGAAACCCGCTATAAATGTTACAATTTCACAAAACTGTAACAAAGGATACAAATACCCCCTAGAAATAAGTACAATTGTAACAATGTGTGTGTGTTTAAACAATGTGTCACTTTGTGCAACATGTTGTCTAACTTTCAAATGAAAAGTCTTAACCCGAATACATGTACATATTTTCATTAATAATTTAGCTTAATGATTTTTAATTTGAATTATTCACATTTTATTGAAATTGCTGGATTTTAATTATTATCTAATTAATAAATTCATCCATTCATTAATTTTCTTTTCGGCTTAGTCCCTTGATTATTCAGTGGTCTCCACAGCGGATTGAACCGCCAACTTATCCAGCATATGTTTTATGCAGCAAATGCCCTTCCAGCTGCAACCCATCACTGGGAAACACCCATTTATTCTCATTCACACACATACACTATGGCCAATTTAGCTTTCCCAATTCACCTGTACCGCATATCTTTAGACTTGTGGGAGAAACCGGTGCACCCAAAGGACAAAACCCATGCGAACACTAAGAGACCATGCAAACTCTACACAGAAATGCCAATATTAAATTTCAATATTTTAAATGCAAATAGTAGATCACAGGGCAAACAATACTGCCATCCATCATTACATTATTCTCAGGTCATTGAGGGTTTTAATTGATTTTTTTTTGTTGTGTACAGTATATATTGATGTGCAGGATGGAATTTAAGGACTCAAAAATTTTGAAGGAACTTCAGAAAATAACAAATTTTTTTCGCAATAAAATGGTTATTTAATTGCTAAGCAAAGTAGTTAATATTTTTTTATTAATCTATTTAGCACTATTTTAAGGAGTGAAGGCAATATTCTACTTTTTAAACTGTACTGTACTGTACTGTACTGTTTTAAACAAAATCATGATTAATTGAGATATTGATTTTGGTAAAGTTGCATGATGTTTTACAAATATGAACTAACAAAATCAATTAGATTTTGATTAGGAAAATTAAAAAATGCTATTACAGAGATGCCCAAAGTAGAGCCTGCAGGCCAAAGTTGGCCCACTATAACCTTTCATTTGGCCCACCGCCGTTTCTAATTTGACGTAACCTTTTTTGTTTGTTTGTATTATTACTAAGCAACAAAAAAGCCCCCTGAAAAGAAATGTTTCAATTAAATTTAAACAAATCAGACTTTTTAAAAAGTGAATTCTGTCACTCGACAGATAGAGAACTATAAAGGAGACTTTGGCGAACAAATCAAGGCAAAAATTTGTGCAACTCTATTCTGTTATAAATAAGATTTTGGGGTTTTTCCTTTAAAACATTATAAAAAAGTTTTTTAATTATTTAAATTATTTATTATTTTTTATATTATTTATTATTAAATAAAATAGGACATTACCCATGGTAACTAGTTTAGCTTCTGCCCACTAGTCTTAATAAAGTTTTTAGCCCTTCATAAGAGAAAGTTTGGTGAATTTGAAAGTTGAAAGTATTTTTAAATAAATACAAAATTAGAATGACAAAAAGATCTGTATTAACGTACAAATATACTTTTATTAACTAAGAAGTTTTTGTAAAACACAAATAAATGCTAATATATGAGTAAATGCACTGTAGTTGTCAATCACTGCCCACCCATTGTGTTCACCAGCACTGCTAACAGATTACTGTACAACGGCTCGAGCTAATTAGCCTTTTCAGAAATTTTACGAATTAATAAAAAAATGAGTTTTAAACTTGCCTGCACATGTTTTGTGGTATATACACCCCAGAACACACAGACGCACTCCACATTTCAGCAGCTGCATGCCCTCTGAAGCTGGGCTGCAAACAATAGGCTCTTCAATTGTGTGTTTGGGTGGTGCTCACCACGCAACGCCAACATGTGTGCGACAAGATGCCACGACTCATGTCAGAAGATGAGAACACACAGGAACAGGAGAGCGGCTGCCACCCAAATGTGCACATGGGAAAGCAGAACAGACTTTCTTGGCAAGGATTTCAAACTTCAGCCACGTTTTTCCTCCCCCTAATAAATCGGAAAAAATATCTGATTGCTAAAAATTGGATAAACGCCTCAATTATGTGTGTGACTGACTCTAACTGTAATCTCTCGGTGAGCTTTATCTTTTGAATATGAACCCTCAGAGCAAGGTTAATCCTTTAATCGAGGAGTATAACCTGATGGATGAATAAGTGTTGACAAGAGATGTGAATGTTTTACCACAAACCCTTTGTCAACCACTTTAAAGAGCAATGAGATAATCCTGCTATTCAGACAGTCAGTGCCTTTCAGTGTTTCGAGGTTTTACCCCCCACACACAAACCCACACACACTCATTCCCTCTCTTGCAGACTCGCTTTCTCGATTTCCTCATTAACACTTGTGCTCGCGGAGACAGAAGCTGGCCAGTCTTTGTGGCAGGTGCAGTGACCATGCTGAATCTGTGCAGAGATCAGGCCTTGCTCCCTGACACCATTATCTGCGCTCACAAAGGAGTGCTTAAATCTGTTCTGGGATCAGTGACCCTGAACCCGTTCGAATCAGCTTCTGATAAACGATGCATTTTCACTGCCCTGAGATCTGCGCTCTGAGGCTTCGTCTAATTCATCTGACAACAGACCAACATGATCAGACAAGGACAGACCACCAACTCACTGTTAGTCTGGAGCCACTGAACCGGAGTGTGTCTTCTCAGATGCTCAATGAACCCTCGCCGTATACAAACAGATAGGGACACTGAGGCGGGCGCATGTCTCTCTGTTAAATATAGCATCTGAGAATACAGCGTGCCTTTCATCTGGAGACGCTGCATGCAAATGATTGGGTTTTTGAGATAATCGTTATGCATTTCGCTTGTGATCACTTTGCATGGGAATCTTCCATCTGAAATCCCGAATGCGTGTCTTTGGTCGCATTTACACAAGCCACACGCATTATGTGAAGAACAATTAAGGAAAAGTTGTGCACCACTAATAGCAGGCCTTGGGTTTCACATTTTCCCTCATGTGAGCATACATATGCATATTTCTTGTGAAGATTGAGGTTGGTAGGACTGGAGATTGGACTACCACAAAGGTGGAATTATTCCATATAGTAAGGGTTAAATTTACCAAAACGTACTTCTATTACATATTGTGTGTTAAATATATTAATAACAAATTTGTTCATCTAAAAACTATAATTATTAATTACTCACCATCATGTTGTTCCAAACCCCTGGGCCTTTCGTTCATCTTCAGAACAAAAATTATGACATTTTAGGTGAAATCTGACAGCTCCCTTATCCTCCGTAAACCGAAGTGGTCCGATTCGTTCAAAGTCTAGAATTATACAAAATAAAATAATAAAAATCATAACAGCCTATATGACTTCTGTTCTGTTGTTCAATCAGAGTATTATCAAGCTACAAGAATACTTTTGTGTGCACATAAACAAAAATAACAGCTTTATTCAACAGTGTCAGTATAGGGCATGCGTTCATGTGTCGCACTTCTAAGGTATTAGCTTTGATGTGCCTGTGCTTAGCTTTTAAACAGATTAATTTATTGCTGTTTTGCATGTGAGCCTCCTTAAGATATACGTCACTGCATAGTGCTTAGAATGCACAGGTCTTAGAAGTTTGGAACAACATGAGGGTGAGCAATTTAGGGCTTAGGGACATGAGAGCTTAACTAACCCTTTAAATATTAGCTAAAAGATATATCTAATTATTATAATTTTTTAACCCTTGATTTCAATGATAGGTAAGGGTTATTAAGCACTTAATTAGTATATTATGGTGTCTGAAGAATCGTGTAATACTGAAGTGTGTGACTGGAGAAATAATCTATATTTACATCATATTAATTTAAATGCTTTTTTTTCAGTAGAAAGTGGCTAGTTACAGTAATAAGGGTGACCACAAAGCCATAACAGAAATTTAACAAAGTCTTGAGCTCCAGTTGAAGCAGATATTAAAATGTTGTATAGTACATTATTAGAATTGAAAGTCCTCATAATGCACTTTTTAAAAAATAGTGTTGATTAAGATTTCTAAATATTTAGCTTTCTGTAAAAATAAATAAATAAGAATCTACAAGAAGCATCTGGACGATATTAAAGATATTACCAATATGTCTCCAACGTGCTGTCTTGTAAAGCTTTTTTTAAAATGACATTTGTAGAATGAATAAGTAGTACAGTAGTTGGTTATGTTGGTTGAGGTTCACGGAGTGAAGAATATGCTTCACACAAATATGATTTATGATTAGAGGAAAGTTACAATAGGGACACACACGAAAATAACTAGTTCATTTAAGGTTAATGGTTGTTCAAACAGAAATGTGTTTTTTTTGTGAAGACAATAAATCATATCCCCTATGTGGTGCAAAGTTTCAAACAATGACCTCTCACATCCATCATCTGATCAAGTCCTACAAAACTATCTGGAAAAGCAGAAGTAGAGTTTCTGAACAGAACAGAACAGAATAGAACAGAATGGAATGGAATGTAATACAATAGAATAGGCATTTATGAAGCATAAGAATATCATTAGGAAATAATATGGTAGAATGTTCTGTACAAATGTGTGTTATATGGCCCTTACTTGGCTTTAATGTGTACGAATGCCACACAGAGATTTGGCCAGGGGAAATAGAAATGAGTTCAGTTCCTATCCCAAAAAATTCTCATGGCTGCCACACATGCAGTAAAACGCCATAAAAACGATCAAGTTAATCGTCCCCAGACATAAAACACACACTTGCCAAACAGGGTATGCCTAGTTTAGCAGGAAGGAGATGTGAGGACAGAGCATTCGTTTCAGAAGAAATATGCCAGCAAACAAAACAGTCCACCAAAAAAATTGGACAACAAACGCAATCAACTGATCACTTCAAATCCTTCTTACAAGTCTCGCTATTACTAAACTATGGCTTATGTCTATGAACTCCTTTACTTCTGCTTATTTAAGGTAGTGCTTGGGTTTACGTATTGGGTATGATTAGGGATGTACAATAAGATCATCCAGCACATATACTTTAGAAGTATGAGTATACAGCCAATACCAAAAAGAAAGAGCTCACCCCAAAAATTAAAATATACTCACTGTTAACTCACCATCATTTGGTTCCACAACAATATGAGTTTCCTGTTTCTGTTGAACACAATATAATATAATTTAAAGAATGTTGGAAACCTACTGTATAACTAGGCCCACACAGAATCTGCGTGCACAGAATTCCACAGATTTCCACAGATTTTTAGCCCATCATTGATTCTGTTTATTTACTGGTGTAAATGTGTGTAAATGTATATTTATTCAGTTTTAAAACTAATTTCAGTAATAATATTGACTAATATGAAAATATTCATATGATTTATGTAAAATACAGTTTGTAAAGTAACATTTTCTGTCTTTTAGTAGAGATTTTATATGAGAGACTTGCTTTGTTTACCAAATAAAGTGGATCTCATTGGATTCCCATTGTAAACATCAAATAAAAGTTAAAAAGGTATTACTTTTTATTTCTTATATTAAGGTTTTAGTTATGATACTGCCAAAATCATTCCGCATTAATCCACAGATTTTTAATAAAATTCTCAGCAAACAATGTCCACAGATTCCGTTTGACCCTACCTATAACCATTGACTTGATGGTTACAGGTTTCCAACATTTTTCGAAATATCTTATTTTGTGTTCAACGGAAGAAAAAAAAGAAACTCAAATAGGTTTGTGACAATTGAAGGATGAGTGAATGATGACAGAAGATGTCAGTGAGCATTCCCTTTAATAATATGCAGGCACAAATAGCCATTAGTTAATAGTGACAATCGGGACACAAAATAAAGTGTTTCCATTATTTAAAACTACCACAGACCAAACAATCGGAATCGGCAGATCAGTAAGAACCCTCTCATCCTTTAAAAATAGTGACATGGGAGTAACTTCACAGATGTTTTAATGTAAGGCTACCAGGAGAAAATGACAGGTGGGTGGGTCTGGGTGTTTCCAGCTCTCTCCGTGTTGGTGGTAAAGTGGAACCTCCCAAATAGCTCAAAAGACTGGTGCGACACTCTCTCTGTGGGAATGAAACGATCCATATCTTTTAAATGTGAAACGTGTACTGTATGTGTGCTCATGGCCATGTGCATATATTTATCGCAACTGCAGTAACTGATGGGGTGTTATGATTAATGATGTGGTGGATGAAACGCATCCTGCAACTATAATCACCAAGCATGTACACAAACACACACAGTTATGAAACAGTGAGCGTTGGTGGTCCTTCGGTGACATAGTAATAGCTGAAAGAGCGTGTTGCATGTTGGGGTGGAGTGGCTACCACTGACGGAGGGCCCTTGTTACACATCCTTTATGGCGCACGTCATGAGATGTCTATGAGAAACACATGTGGTCTGGTCAATGGGAGGAAAAATATGACAGCTCAAATCACTTGTGGCAATTTTCAGTTAAGTGCAACCCAGCCAAGCATACACACACACACACACACACACACACACACACACACACAGAGAGAAAGAAAGTGATTGGATCTTTTTCTGTCTCACACAGACATCTGTTCATCTGCACATCAGATAAAGATATATCTTAGGTCAATAACAGAAGAGACTGTGTTGCAAAAGTCAAATATACAGAACACATGCATGCACATGCTCTAAATTAAAGCCTATTATCTATCAAATGAGTGTGTTGTGCAAATAAATTAAAGACGTACCATAAAGATATCTAAAGAGAACTGCTCTTCAAACCATAAAGCACATCACTGGAATCTGTATTTGTTGTGATGTTGGTTATACGGATGTCTATTGAACTACACTGCACGGGGACCACACACACACTGTCACCGCAGAGATGACAAACTGCCACACTGACCACTCTCGGAGTCCTATAATCATACGGCACACAGTGTGATTTACGAGAGAGATTCTCCCACACCCTCACTTTCACTAATGCCGCAGAGAGAGAGAAAGACGAAGACACACATGCTCAGGACACACACAAACAAAAACACAGCTTTTTCTCATGACACACAAAGATAATCTAAAACAAATATAAGAGAACATATGTAGCATATAAAACTTTTACTGCCTTGTCCGAGACTGAGCAAACAAACGTAATAGTTTAATGAAAAATTGATAATTTACCTTAAATTACTGAAGGTTTTTTATGAAACAATAAAAAATGGATTGACAAGTACTATTTTATTTTAAAAGGAGAAATAATAAATTGCTTAACAATGAATGACACAGGAATGATTGTGTGAAAGAACATGCTCTGGTTAATGTAAGATGAACAACAGAATGTCGACTTTTGAATCGACTGAGGTTTATTTTGATAGTCACATACAGGAGAGCAAACTATGTTAATCGTCAGAAATCTCAAATTATTGACTTGAAAATTTGATGTCATATTAATTCAAGCCCTTGACTTCAGCTCTTGAGTCAGAGATAGCACAGCTATCAAAGGAGTATATTTGTCGAGATGCCACAGAAAAAATCATTTTTGTTCCACAAAGAAATTGGGTGAATCTCTTAAATCTGTGGTTCTCAAGCTTTTTTCACAAAGTACCACCTCAAAAAAAATTGTCTCTCCAAGTACCACCATAATAACGGGTATTGAAGTACAGTAGCATAGCAGGCCTAATTAAGCAGCTACATCGCTGTACAGTTTAAAAAACAGGCAGATTAATTATTCTAATAAGGATTATTTATTATTGTCAGCCATTAAATAAAAGGTTTAGTCTATTAAAATTAATTTACTGATCACACCAGTGTTATTGTACACGTCAAAGGGTTAAAAGTGTGTTAATTTTTTTGTTAAATTATTCAGAGATTCCTCCGCATACCGCTAGAAGGAAGCTTGTGTACCACTACACAAGTTTGAGAACAGTTTGAGAACCACTGTCTAAAATAATTACTATTATTTTTTGTAAGAACAATATTTAAATACTTCAAAGAACCTAAAAATATTTGTGAAATTAAATGGTTCCGTAGAAAGTTTCTTCATGGAACCATCTGTGCCAAGAAAACTTTATTTTTACATCCAGAAGATCTGCATTTTCTCTAGGAATCTGTTCCTAGCATTGCCATCGATGTGATTGTTTCAGTGCTGCTGGATGTAATAATTACAATATGCAAAAAAATAATCGCAAACTAAAGGTTAAATTTGCATCTAAAGTTTATAATGTATAGTATAATATTGTACTGCTAACAATTTTTGGTGCTCAGAATATTACGGGAACATTAGTGTGTCTGGTTCCTAAAATCTGCTTTGTTGGGTGAGACAGGAAGTTTTCTTTTCTTAAATAGAACATTCCCTGTTGTTCCTAAAATAGGTTCTCTTTAAATTGTTATAAAAAACATACAAACATTTTGCTAAAAGAAAACCTACTGTTTTTTTTTTTACATTTTCACTTGATTCTCAAATATTAACCGAATGAGAACTGAATGCAAACCATACAGGAAAGTTTTAGGGAACGATAGGAAAACATTCTGTGTTTGCTGTGTATTGTAGGCCTATAATGTAAGGTTTTAATAAATATTTAAGGTTTATGGTTTGGTACACTACAATAATCTCTGGTTTAATTTTAACAAATGTATTGTATAATTTTATTGATGGCCATTTTCTGACAAAAATAGCATGTGTATATTTTTAAGAAACAGATAGATGGAGGAAAGTAAGTGAATTTTAAATGTTCAACTTTTTAAATCGAGATATGATTTCAATATAGTTTGTGATCAATATATGATTTCAAATATTTTTCTCATGAGTGGGCTACACACACACACACACACACACCTATACAGGTACGGGTGGTTTATTGGGACTTTTTTCCCAAACAAGTCCCATCATGGGATATGGGGACCCACCTTTCCTTTTGTCCTACAGATTAGTAAGAAATATAAATCTTCTCCATATTGCATGGGGAATACTGCTGTCTACTCAGAATTTTATTATTGTGAAAGAGTCTGGAGATATTAACACCTGACATCCTACAACGTTATGGGGACAGTGCAAAAGTGGGCGTTTCTGACTTAATCCTGCATTATGAGGACAGCCATGAGTGTTACACACACACAGCAACAATCATGGATTATGGGCACAGTTAGTGTTTAACTGGACTTTACTCATACACACCGACACACATTACTAACACTGGATTATGGGCACAGTTAGTGTTTAACTGGACTTTACTCATACACACCGACACACTTTACTAACACTGGATTATGAGGACAGTTAAGTGTTTAACTGGACTTTACTCATACACACCGACACACTTTACTAACACTGGATTATGAGGACAGTTAAGTGTTTAACTGGACTTTACTCATACACAATACACTTTACTAACACTGGATTATGAGGACAGTTAAGTGTTTAACTGGACTTTACTCATACACACCGACACACTTTACTAACACTGGATTTTGAGGACAGTTAAGTGTTTAATTGGACTAGCTAATAGATAGACAGACAGACATACAAATAGATAGATGGATAGATGGATGGATGGATGGAGAGACATATGTAAATAGATTGATCAATGACATCAAATCGCTGTCTCAAATGCATTTATTCAACAAGGATTTTTAATAAAACAACAACTTAATGACAACATTTTTAAGGGTTCTGCCCCTTAAAGTGTTAGTTCAACAAAATGAAAATTTACTCACCTTAATGCCATCCTCAGTGTACATGACCTTCTTTCAGACTTTTTTCAGAAGAAATTCTTCTGGGCACTTTCAAACATTATAATGGTAGTGAATTGTGACCCCTTTTTAAACATCAAAAAAGCACAAATATTTGTCATCAAACTATCCCATACACATCCGGGAGGTTAACGTGTCTTTTGAAGCAGACCAATGGGTTTTGTATCTGCCAGTGTGTGTGTGCTTGTTCGCAAAAAGTCAAGTTGGCTGAGTTTGGGACATCTTCGATTTGTTCTTTGATTCGGTTAGGTTTATCTGATGCCAATGCGCAAGCAGCAACTGGAGTATATAATTCATCAAAAATAAATATTTTTGTTACAAACCTATCGACCCGCTTCAAAAGACATGACATGTATTGGAACAGTTTGACGATGGACAGTTGTACTTTTTTCAACGTTCCAAAAAGGCCTACACTTTACATCCCTTACAGCAGTGTTTCCCAACTGGTAGGTCGCGACCTAAAAGTGGGTCGCAGGAACATTTTCAGTGGGTCGCGGAGTGTGTGGTCAAAAAAACAACAAAAGTTTAATTATTTTTAACTTGTTTTGCGTATACCGGACTTTTATTTTGAAATGCGCGCACGACAACCGATCTCTTTGGAATCGACGTGGAAAGCGTCACGTTGCCGAGCAACATAGAGAGTCAGCTGGTGGAGCGTTCATGTGATAAGACGCTGAAACAGAAATTCAGTGAATTAAGCCTCTCCCAGTTTTGGCAATCTGAGAGTGCGATCAAACCCATCCCATTCAGAACTACGTATTAGTATGAAAGTGGCTTCTCTTCCCTGGTGCAGCTTGACTCCAAGCAAAGGAACAGGTTGTACATAGAGCACGATCTTTGCGTAGCACTGTCAACCATCACTCCTGACTCTGAAACTCTTCTCACATCAGTAAAGCACATCCTCAGTTATCTCATTATCTTCCCAAATTACTGTTTAGTGAAACAGATGTTTATAATTGCTGTCATATTAGATGTAAAAATGGTTATGTATGTTTTAATCATTTTACAATGTGCTGGATTGTTTTGTTCAACTTGTGTGTGTTAACAAATAAATACAAATTAATTATAATTCCTAAAATTATATTACAGTTCCCAAAAATTTGGGTCGCGGCTTGATGACCATGTAAAAATGTGGGTCCCGTGGCCAAACCAGTTGAGAACCACTGCCTTACAGTATTTAAGTGTCCAGAGAAAATAAAAAAAAATAACTCCTAATGTGTTCGTCTGAACGAAGAATGTCATATACAGTTAGGATGGCATAAGGGTGAATAAATCATGCGAGCATTAAGAACATGGTCTTCTGCTATCTTGCATTGATTACACTCTGCTTTTGTGGTGAAGTGTCCCTTTAAAATCTTTCATGACTGCATTCACTTTAGTCTGCTCCATGTTTTTATCATAACTCTCCTCGATTTGGTGTCTGCAACAGATAAACACAAATATACAAAAATACATATTTTTACTGACTTTGTAAAAAACTGTAAAGACTTATGTCACAGAGTGTGGGCTTTCTGTATCATACTCAATAAGAGAGCAGTTCCTTAGTGCTGCCTAAATGGTGTATTTCTTCAGCTACATACAGGTGCTGGTCATATAATTAGAATATCTTTAAAACATTTGATTTATTTAATTAATTCCATTCAAGAAGTGAAACTTGTATAATGTACACATTCATCCACACAGACGGATATATTTCAGGTGTTTATTTCTTTTGATTTTGATGAAACTAATGAAACCCCAAATTCAGTATCTCAGAAAATTAGAATATCACTGAAGACCGATACAAAGAAAGAATTTTTAGAAATCTTCGCCAACAGAAAAATATAATGATGAAAAGTGTGAGCATGCACAGCGGTCAATACTTAGTGTGGGCTGCTTTAGCATGAATGACTGCAGCAATGCAGCGTGGCATGGAGTGGATCAGTCTGTGTTCAGCACTGCTCAGGTTTTCTGAGAGCCCAGGTTGCTCTGATAGTGGTCTTCAGCTTTTCTGCATTGTTGGCATACCGCATATACCTCTCCATAATAGCTCAGATTTTTTATGGGGTTAAGGTTAGGCGATTTCCTGGCAAATTAAGAACAGAGATACCATGGTCCTTCAAGCAGGTACTAGTAGCTCTGGCACAGTGTGCAGGTTCCAAGGACAGGTACCTGTTGTAATAGGAACTCTGCATCTCCATAAAGCTGGTCAGCAGCAGGAAGCATGAACTGCTCTTAAACGTCCTGGTATAGAGCTGCGTTGTCCTTGGACCTCAGAAAACACCAAAAGTGGAGCAACACCAGCAAATGACACGGCAACCCAAACCATGACTGACCGTGGAAACTTTACACTGGACCTCAAGCACCTTTCTCCAGACTCTGGGACCCTGATTTCTAAAGAAAATTCTAAATGTACTTTCATCAGAGAGAATAAGTTTGGAGCACTTCTGATGCTGTCCGTCATTCAAGAGTGACTTGACACAAGAAATGCGACAGCGAAAATCCATGTCTTGCATACATCTGTGCATAGTGGTTCTTGAAGCACTGACTCCAGCTGCAGTCCACTCTTTGTGAATCTCCCCCATGTTTGAAAGGGTTTTGTTTCACAATTCGCTCCAGGGTGCAGTTATTCCTATTGCTTGTGCACTCTTGTTCTACCACATCTTTTCCTTCCCTTCGCCTCTCTATTAATGATCTTGGACCAAGAGCTCTGTGAACAACCAGCCTCTTTTGCGATGACCTTTTGTGTCTTGCCCTCCTTGTGCAATGTGTCAATGGTCATCTTTTGGACAACTGTCAAATCATCTGTCTTCCCCATGAATGTGTCGCCTACAGAACTAGACTGAGAGACCATTTAAAGGCCTTTGCAGGTGTTTTGGGTCAATTAGCTGATTAGAGTGCGGCACCAGGTGTCTTCAATACTGAACCTTTTCACACACTTTTCATATTTCTCATTTTTTAGTTAATCAAAATTAAAAGAAATAAACACTTGAAATAGATCCGTCTGTGTGGAATGAATGTGTACATTATACAAGTTTCACTGCTTAAATGAAATTAATGAACTAAATAATTTTTTTGATAAGATATAACTATATGACCAGCACCTGTAAATGTGTGTATGTTTTATCTAATCTATAGTGTTTGCTGTGCTGTACAATATTTTTTTTACATAGCACAACATACAACTATTCTAAATGTGTTGTTTTTTGCATTGCATTATAAAATGAAAATAATCCCAGTACTGTTTTCATTAAAATATTATTTAATATAATCTTTTATTTACTTAAAAACAACAAATGTAAAAAAAATGGATATGGCGTGAATTGAAAAAACACCAGAATTATAAAATACCAAGAAATTACAGGAGAAATCCATATTATACTAAAGAACACAGATTAAAAAATGATGACACATACATTCAGGGGCGCCTGCAGGATTTTATTCCAAGGTACGCACAAATCCAGCATCACCCCGCCCCCTTTCCCCCAATCATCTCCAAACACTGATGCTTAGGGTCAAAGGCTACATTAATTAAGGGCATTCGTTACGACATAATTCGTTTCCTTTTTTAATGATAATATTTCTAATAATATGAATATTTCGCTCAAGATGTAATCTTTAAAATTATGAAATATTAAATTATAAATTTTGCATATTACAGAAGATTGGGATACAACCATTAGTGAAGCATTAAACCATTATTTCCACTGACCGAAAATCATTTAGTGGACGGACTCAGTCAAAAATGTAATTCGTATATTTTCTTAGAAATATATTTTTAAAACGAATTTCGAATAGTTTGTCTCATGGTTTAAATATTTTTGTTGATCAGTTATTTACTAGATAGAATAGAAGAAATAATAGCGTTTGAGGTGAAGTGCTTAAAAACAGGTCCGCTATATACTTCAACAATGCCAAAACACGAACTGGGTTGTCAAATAAAATAATAATCTAGCCTAAATTAAATTAAAGTGAAATATTCACAGTTTCAGAGAAGCCTATATTTAACTGTTTTTCCTGTTGCGCCGGTCAATTACATTTGATTTCATTTAATCAAATAATTTGAATGAGCAGGACAGACGTTTACAAAGTTCAAAACAGCACTGAACATGTTCCCACATTACCCTGGAAGAACAAACTCGGTTGGAAGGCTGAGACAACTCTGAAATTCATTGTGAGAATGGAGATGTCTGCATCTTTATGTCAGTCGGTGAGGTAAATTTCTGTGCAAGGAGGATGCGCACGGGCTAGGCCTGGAGTTTCCCTGGCTCAGGTGCTGATCAGACTGCGGTCTTCACTCTGTGTGGGGGATCAGTATTTGTCTCATTTGTTTTAGGCCTATTGGCAAATGTCTTAAATAAGTTTATCTGTTTCAAAGAGCGTTTACTCACTTTGAACCTTGTTTTAAACAATAGCTATCTGAATTGTAATTTTAGTTTGCGGAAAAACTGCCGCAAAAATAAAGCCTAAAGTAAAGATTTCTTTACCCATGCACCATGCAAGTACATACACACTTTAAAACACACAAACACACACCTTTATTTGTTGTTATGCTTTCTTGTTTTGTCAATATATCGTAATATATACTGGTTCATAATCTATTCAAATTATGTAATAAATAAAAGAATAAATAAGCGGCATCAATTCCCGCCCTCTCATGGTATGCACAGTGCGTACAGCTGTACAGCTGCAGGCGCCACTGCATACATTTCTACATTAATTATTTGTGACATAGATACTTACATTTGCAAGTTGAAGTCAGCCATTTTCTACTTGACATAGGACCACTACAATGATCGCAAGAATCCAAACTGGAAATAACAGCACTGTGTATGTCATTGGGAAACTGTACAGAGGGAGAGTTTTTATTAAAATCCAATTTACATGCTAGACATACCACAACTTTTATACATAAGCATCAATTTGGTGTAAAGTAAAAATAATAAATCCTAAAATGATATGCCTGTTTAATTAAAAACTAACTGAATACTTCCTTTTGACAGCCTGAAAGCCGCTGCAGTTATTATTAAATTGAAAGCTTGTGCAGGTTAAAAAGTGTGCACATCAGATAAACCTTAAAATGTCAAATCAATACCAAAACACTTTAGACATAATTGACAAAAATTTTAGTGCCAGATGTAAATGAACCAACACATAACCGACCAAACTCTGTTCATCAATTGTGTAAAATATGGGGGTCCTCACAAGGCCAAACTGTCCCTACAGTTCATGTC
>CAIGQQ010033541.1:9228860-9253106 GCA_903798035.1 Danio albolineatus
TTATAGTTTATATATAAAATAAGCACTTAGCTTATTTCGCTGTAATCATTATGCAAAGAGGATATTGCATAGTGGTTTTATTCTTCAGTAACCTAAATTCATTATGTATTTTATAAACGGACTGTTTATAAGGACTAAGCTATTAATTACTGTAAGTCTCCAAATGGAAAGTGCTTGGGTGATTTGTTTAATATTTCAAATCATTTAAAACTTTATCTATTGTTTTTATGGAGTGGTGATTAATGATTAATTAATAATTTAGCGCCAATTTAAATGATCATGGATCACATTGTTTTGTGGAAATTGATATCCCTAATGGAAAGGGGTCTATATTACTCAAAGAGAGTTTTCACAACAACGTTTTTGAGATAACAGCCCAGGACAAATAGTCTAAAATGGCACTCAACCCTTCTACATCTAACATTGTCATTGACAAAGAGGAAACTATTTTGTTTGCAATAAGTTATATTTGCAGTTTTGGATGGAAACTCTGCTTATATTAAGAAGGAAATTAAAATGACTTACTGTCTCTTTCCCTGGTGTGGATGTTTCTATTGATGATTCTTCACATAGTTCCTGTAAATGTGAAAAGGAAAGGCACAAGATTGGGTCAGAAATCTTGCCAAGTAATTACTACACTTAACTAATGAACTAATATTACCTGGCCAATTTTAGGTGTTAGGGAACAGCAAATGAATTAAAAATTCATGGACAACAACTACAATTTCATTTAATTTGTTATCTGAGCCTAAAAAGCCAACACATAACCAACCAAACTCTATTCATCAATTGTGTAAAATATGGGGGTCCTCACAAGGCCAAAATGTCCCTACATTTCATGTCCATGTCATGCCCATCCCCCAATACACTAGACATTATTATCAATTTATAAAGAGGGTTATATTTTACTCAAAGAGAGTCATCACAACAACAATTTTGAGAAAACAGCCCAGAAAAAACTGCCTACAATGATGGTCAACCCTCCTTCTACAACCACAAATCAGAAACAGTTGGGACTGTATGGAAATTGCTAAATTTACTATAACTTGTATTTCGTAGCAGACAATACAACAAACGTTATTTAATGTGCTGCTCATGATTTTCCTCATGTATTCCAATTTTGTTCCTGCAACACATTACAAAAAAGGTTTCGCAGCATCGCTTTTACCACTTTGTAATGTTGTCATTACTGTTTACAACACTTAAAAAGATGTTTAGGGACTGAAGACAACAAGTGATGAAGTGTTTCAGGTGTCATTTTCTACTGTTATTCCTGCAAACAAGTCTTAAAGTGTGCAACAGTACAGGGTCTTTGTTGATGCATTTTGGGCTTCAAAATGCGCCACACATTCTCTATTAGAGACAGGTGGGGACTGCAGGCAGGCCAGTCCGGCAGCAGTCTCCTCTTCCTTCACGGCAGGACTCTGTAATGTGTGCTGAAAGTGGTTCTGCATTGTCTTGTTGAAATCAGCATGGGCGTCCCTGGAGAAGAAGGCAGCATTTGTGCTCCAGAATCTCTCTGTGCTGTTCAGCATTAATGGACCATAACAGAAGGGCAAGTTACCTTTGCCAAGGGCACCAACACAACCCCAGACCATGACAGACCCTGGCTTCTGGACTTGTTGCTGGTAACAGTCTGGATGATACTTTTCTTCTTTGGTCCGGAGCACACGGTGTCCATTTCTCCCCCAAAATACCTGAAACACAGAATCATCTGACCACAGTGCATGTTTCCACTGTGTGATGGTCCATTCCAGATGCCTCCACCGTGTGCACGGCACTTCTGAACACTGCTAACATAGGGCTTCCTTTTGGCACAGTACAGATTTGACTGGCGTTTGTGCATGTAACCCTGTATTGTGGTGCTTGACAGGTTTACCGCAGTAGTCCTGAGCCCATGTGGTGATCAGGTTTATAGATGAATGAAGATTCCTGATGCAGCGCCTCCTGAGGGGTCGGAGATCACGGTTGTTCAGCTCAGGCTTGCGCTCTTGTCCTTTACACAATGAAAATCCTCAAGGTTCCTAAAATCTTTTAATGATGTTCTGCACTGCTGAAGGTGAAATATCCACATGTCTTCCTCTTTCTCTGAGGAACATTGTTTATAAACATTTCAGTCATTTTCTCACGTATTTGTTGGCAAACTGGTAATCCTCGGCCCATCTTTGCTCCTAAAGGACTAGACCTTTTATTGGATGCTGCTCTTGTACCAAATCATAATCACAATCACCTGTTGACATCACATCATTATTTAACCAGTTTACCTGATGACAGCCCTGAACTGCTCCTGTTACAACTTTTTTTTAAATATGTTGCAAGAACCAACATTGGAATACGCGTTTATCAACACATTAAATAACATCTGTTGGATTGTCTGCAATGCAATACAAGTCAAAGTAAATTTAGAAATCACTACTTTTTCTTATATGCATTTTCCATACTGTGGCAACCTTTTCTGATTTAAGGTTCTAACAAGGTTAGCATCAAGGAGGAAATTAAATTCACTTACTTTTTCTTTCCCTGATGTGGAAGTTTTCGCACTGCATTCGATCTCAGACACCAATGACTCTTCATGCAATATCTGTAAATGTGAGAAAGAGAAACACAAGATTGAGGGAAGAAGATTTGCAAAGTGACTATTTTATTATCTTTGACTCCTGAATGAAACAGTGGTTGTTTGAAACATTTTAATGCATTATTTTAATTTTCCACACAAGTTCCATATGCCTATTGGCTTTTTGTCAAGGGAACCAGTGAGATGCTGGCTACTGGTTTTCCTACAAAGTGACATCATAGTCCCACCACTCAATTCAACAAATGTGTTCAAATATGGGGGTCAGCAGGGAAACTAGAGATGTTCATAATCGTTTAACAGTTAACTAAAAGGATGCATTTTAACCAATTTATGGTATCAGTTAAACAATTAAAATGTATTATTATTTTATTTGATATTTTTCAAGTTTTGCTGCATAAATATGCAACACATAGGCCTATTTGTTAACTAGGGGGCATTATAATATGTGCAACCACACGTGCCTAAAGAGGTACAGTATTTTGATAAAAGAAGCATGAAAAGAGTGAAAAGACTTGTCACAGTTTGACACAGACAAGTTGATGCCACACCAACGCTAATGGTGATTGCCTCTGTCCTGGATCCGCATCATAAACACCTTTGTTTATTTGCACAAGTGGAGAAAGAAGCCCCTAATGCAAAACTTTCTGAAATGTGCTGTGCTGTGCTCTGAAAACAAGTCGGAGTGTTGGGGTTTTCCTTTCCTCTGAGTACACTCCACACGGCAGCATCATAAATACAATCAACAAATAACTAAACTTTTTTCCATTTCTAAAATAGCCTGCATAGCCTAATCTACAAATCAAACAAATGCTGATTATTAGTTTTTGCATATGATAACTCCACACCAAACGGAGACTTTCATTTTATAGCTTTATAAACTATAAAAAAATGTATGCAAAGTAATGCAATCCTAGGCTATATGTTAAAAACAAAATTATTATATGCTATAGTAGCCTAGTCTATACTTTAAATAAAAGTTAATACACCATATTGTCTCTCATCACCGCAGCCACAGCACACGTCTGTTTAAAGCTTCTGTATAGAACAGAGCTTCATTTGACAGACAAAATAATCTTAATTAAAAAAAAAAAAAAAAAAAAAAAAAAACTTGATTCTTTGCTGTCATCTAGACTACCGGCTTCACTGTTTGAGGGCATTCCATACGCTAGGACAATGATAGAATCTGTTGTTGTTAAGCTTCGGCTGTATTTCCTTCTTAATAAATTTCTAAATTTTCTTTAAAATCTCTAATAACATTATTATACCTCATTCCAGGTAAAATATAACCAGCCTTTCAGCAAAGCCTATATTGATATACTTATATTTCTGTGCTACTGAGGACAGTTTAACTAAAATCACACAAGAACTGAGGTCAAATCAGATGCCCAAGACATAATCTTTAAAATAATGACTTCTACTAAAAATGTTGACAGACGTTGTGATATAAGTAGAGAGGAGCATTAATTAATTACTTCTGTAAAGCAAACGATTTGAGGTAGCCTGCTATTTTCACTTGAATAAAACCAAAACCAAAAAAGAAACATATGATTGGAAATAAACAGCATGCTGGTTCTTAAAAGGGATTCAATCCGTGTTTCATTTTGTAATCTAAATTTGTATTTTAACTGAAAAAAATATTTAGGACAGGTCTATTTATCTTATTCTTTTCATTTAGTTTATTCGTTTTTGCTGTTGGAAACAGTTTGTGCGTGAAGATTTTATGATGTTTTGTTGTTAATGTTCTATTCTGTTGTTTGCATATTAAAATAAATCAATATTTTAAAACGGAAAAGGCCTATTTGATGTGTCAGACACAAAACAGACACAAATACATTTTTTTAATTATCAAATGATCATTTAATATTAATCTGATCGGTTAGCGATCAATATTCAGTTAATGAGTGGCGGTTGTCGGTTGGGAAAATTAATGGAAATAAGCATCCCTAAGCAGAAACACATATATTGCTAAGTTATATTTATTTTATTTTACTACATAGTGGTTGCACAAATTAAAATACTATACCCTTAAAATACTAAGAGTATATTTAGATTGAGCATAAGGTACTGTTGCACTTTAAGAAATGTAAAAGCTGAAGTGCCTTTTATTTTTAAAAGAAGTTTCTGAATATTAAGATACAAAGATTAGTGGAGAAGGTTTTGACACCATGCGTCAAAACAAAAAAAACCAGCATGAGGCGTTTTAAAAAAAAATGATGCTTTTGCGTCTGCCGTTTTGCGTGCAAAAAAACATCTAGGTGTGCACAGGCCTTAAGACTGTACATGATACAAAGCTTCTTTTTTGCACTGTTTTAATACGGTTATATTGTAAAACTTCACTCTAGTTCACTGTATGTATTTGTAATAATTAATGGATAAGTCTAAAGCACACCGTAAATTTATTCTATCAATTTAAATAGGGCTAGTATTATACACAACTGTTTCCACAGATACCCACTCAGGTATCGGTTTAGTACTTGCGTTTGGCCGATTCCCTGAGCTCAGGTATAAGAATCAGTATCAGGAAGGAAAAAAGTATTGGAACATCCCTACCTCCTACTTCTAACATGGTCAGCATCAAGAAGAAATTCAGTTTATCTCAATTAAATTCACCTACTTTTTCTTTCCCTGATGTGAAAGTTTTCGCACTGCATTTGATCTCAGTCAGCAATGACTCTTCATGCAATTCCTGTAAATATGGGACAGAGAAACACAAGATTGGGGCAAGAAGGTTTGCAAAGTGACGATTTTATTGTCTTTATTTAGCTTGATGCTAATGATTATTGTTCACAAATGTTTTTGGAATATTTCAGTTTTCCACATAAGTTACATGTGCAGTTTTGGATGGAAACCTGGCTTGTATCCAGAAAGAAATTAAATTATTACAACTTACTTTCTCTTTTCCCTGACGTGGAAATTTTCAAACTACATTCAATCATTGCCATTGATGACTCTTCACATAACTCCTGTAAACATAAAAGGAAAGGCACAAGATTGGTTCAGAAAGGCAGTGAATGTACATATAAATTGAGCCTAAAAAAAGGCAATACATAACCAAACCCAGCCCTATAGAGTGGTGGAACTATGATGTCACTGTAAACAAAAACCAGAAGTGAGTTTGCATTTTGCAAACTGCTGGTTTGCCTACAAAGTGACATCATAATCCCACCACCATTCATCTCGTGTTCAAATCTTTAGCCTGCTCGTATCGACATTGATACATCGCCAAATGTGAGGCGCCGCATCTGGTAAAACGTGAACGTGTTTTTCCCTTTGATCATGATGTGAAGATTACAATCCCTAAGAGGTTCAGCTGTATGTATTTGTAATAATTAATGTTTAAAGTTAATTTTCACAACAATACCACAGTATAGCCAACCTAGTGCTGTGTTTGTTCCTGTCATTTTTCTGAAGATTGATAGACAAGTGAAAACGTATACAGTTATTAAATGAAGAATCGTCAAAGACTATTAATGTATAAGACTTTGTCAGTAGGTTTCACAGTTTATATGGACCAGTGTCTTCTTCCTCCAGATCATAACATGTAAGTGTAATTAAAACTGCTGCCTCATTTTCAGGAGTTTGTAAAATATGTGTTTAAATGTGTGCTGTAACTTGTAATCGCTCCGTGCAGCTTGTAATCACGTATCTATTATAGATCAGTGCTTGTACTGTATCTCTCAGGTTAAATCTTTATGATGCTGTTCACATATTGCAAAACTACGCTGAAAACGCGGCACGTGCTTCTTCCTTTAAGGATTTAAATGCATTTCTGAACTCATGATCCTCTGCTGTCTGCTGTTTGTCAATTTTCAAAACAGTTCAGCTTTTGCCACTGTGTGGATTAATTTTGTCATTGTTATTAATTGCGGTATGGTTAAGAATAGAGTAATATGCTGGTGTTATTAATTGGGGGTATGGTTAAGAATAGAGTAATATGCTGGTGTTTAACTGCGTTGCTTTAATGCACTCCTGCATTGGGCTCACACATATACTCTGTGTGTTGTACTGTGCAAGCACACATGTACTGTGTGTTACTTCATAGTCATGGTGGTCGTTTCTCTCATCTCATGCTGAATGCACTCGACCAATTGCGACAGACTGGGTCATTAGACCAATCAGCGCAGATTAGCTTTACACAAAGGGTTTGGGTACAAATGAATCGCTGAACAAATCATATGGGAGTCACAGGGAAAATTAGGTAAAAATAAATGCATATTATAAGACAATGAAAGTGTTTTTGACCTTGTCTGTTGTTGGAGACCCCCACAACCAAAATATGACCCTTTATGATGCATAATGGGGGCTCTTTATATTCACTTACTTTTTCTTTCCCGGATGTGGAAGTTTTCGCACTGCATTCGATCTCAGACACCAATGACTCTTCATGCAATATCTGTAAATGTGAGAAAGAGAAACACAAGATTAAGGCAAGAAGGTTTGCAAAGTGGCGATTTTATTCTCTTCGACTCATTTGATGGAAACTGATTGTTTGCAAATGTTTTAATGCATTATTTTAATTTTCCCATGTAAGTTACATTTGCAGTTTTGGATGGAAACTCAGATCATGTTAAGAAAAGTATAACTTGATTTCTCTTGAATACAGATTGTATTTACTTTCTGTTTCCATGATGTGGAAGTTTTTGAATTTTGCTAACCTTTTTGTGCCTACCACAGCTAATATAAGTAGAAACAATAACAAAAAAAGTGTAAATAGTTACTGCCACTTTTTTTGTACATAGCAGTAATAGAACAAAAATATAAAAACATGTACAGAACATTAAGGTATGGAAGCTTTTCACAAGACTGTTATGACGTGTTTAACAGTCATCAGCTTAAATCCTTGAAAGTTTTTAATATTTTGATTTTTTTTAAATAGTGTGAACTTTTACATGTATGCATGTATGTATTATATTATCTTACAAAAAATGAATTACCGCTTATGCAAGGTGTTTTTAATGCAGCATCTATTGGGCTGAGAGTAAATTTGATGTTATTCTCTTCTCTGGCTGCGGTTATTTAGTATCACACTTTTTTCCTTTAGCTGAAAGTCAAGATAATACCATTGTGGAGTTTTTCTTTTATTATTTCAGCAAATAGGGTTGTGAAAAAAATTATTTGTTGTACTCTTCTATTCACTGCGCTCTAAGTTTACCCAACTATGATGTTTTCCGCTACATAGAAACCCAGAAACGTGAAAAGGGTCCATTTCTTTAGAACAATTTCAAACATCAAGAAGTAAACTAATAAATAAAATCTATAACACAATACAGCTAAGCTGGCCTCTGATAATAGAAAACAGTCTTTGAGAGAGCACACACTCACTCTTGAACGCCATGGCTAAGAAGAATCCGCATAGTTGTTGGTAATTTCTGGAAATATATCCCTTGTAGTAAACAGATACAGGTTCTTCCTTTAAGAACTACTGCCTGAGATCATCATCCAGACATCCAGTTATCCATCCTTTTTTTGAAGTATCGATGCTGTGGGAAAAATACTTCATAATTAAAACATTCCTGACTGAAACACAAAGTACTAACCTAATATTGGATATTTTGTGATGTTAATCTAATCTTGGCCCATTTAATCTTTTGTCAAATATATGACACAGTAAACTTCCCTTCCTAAGAGTGTCCCTGTTGACATCCTGACCAACTTGTTATTGGTTATTAAACCATAACAATTATTACGTTGTTAATAATAATAATAATAATAATAATAATAATAATTAAATAGTCTACAGTGGACAAGCTCAAAAAGTTTAGCCCTCGTTCACACCTGTATTTACAGTAGCAACATCCACATCTGACTGTATTGACAAAAATGTATTAAACTTAATGCCTTAATGACAGGTCTAAACTGAGGTATTGAAAATACCAGATACAGTTTAACACACGTGTGTTTTTAAAATAACATGCATCATTAAAAAAAGTTTTAAAATGTTTAAAATTAAGCCAAAAATATCCAACTTACTAGTAATGTTCCATTAAATATGAACTCAAACACTGTAGTGAACCGAGATGTCATATTAGCACAATAATAGCAGTTATCAGACGGTAGTAAAATCTCTAAGAAATAAATATACGTGTCATATAACTGTAATATAAACAGATTGGGTCACAGACACCATTTAATGTGCTAATGATCCTGCATATGACTGCATCATTCACAGAAAGTTTACAGTTAACTTAACACACGCCACAAACGTATACAGTAAATAAGCAGTTCTTACCTTTAAGATGCACAAATACTTCTCTTTCGTTGTTATCAATGCTTTACCTCGCCGGAATTAAAGCTCCCCGTCACATGGCTTCGGCAGCCAATTGGAAACCAGAAGCGCGCAGACATTGATTGACATCCAATCCAGCCAATCGCTGACGACAGTTCCGCTGCTCGACCAATGAAACGCGATAAAATCCAGCCAATCGCTGACGAGAAAGTTTCGGCGCGCGACCAATGAAACGCGACTAGGAAGAGCGCGAAATGTGTATGAGAGAGCAGTTGCAGCGAGGGATCGAAGGGGGAGATTATACACATTGAGCACACACTGATACACACCGAAAAACGGGTTCACCGTAATTATTGAGACATGACGTGAAAACGCGAGAGGGGGTGCATCGCGCCATTTTGAACACGTGTACACTGCTCGACTTATCGGGACAGTAGCACTGTCCCAATAGTTACGGTGTGTGCCAATAGTGTCGGTATGTATTCAGGTGTTTTGTCCCAACAGTCCGGTCGCACCAACGCACACACACACACACACACACATATATATATATGGGGGATTGGTGGGGGGTCAGACGCGCTCCATAGAGTTAGTGACGTCACCATGAGGAGTTGGGGTAGGGCGGGGTTAGGTGTACACCTTAAAATCGTGCATCATGTGCACTCGGTCTGTAATTCTCACTGTAAACAGATTTGTGCCATTACATGTTTAGTTAGATCTCTGTTGGTCTTTTGGAGTGCAATGTGTTTGCCCGCTTGTCCAGAAGCAAATAAATTAGCCTACCTGTATCTCACACTAACATTTGGAGTGAAATGAGTTGACGTGGAAACAGGCAGCTTGGGTTCACTGGAAATATGTGGATCTGCCAACAGACTTCTAAGGGCAGACCAAGAGAAATGTTTTCCCTCTCGTTGAGCTCATAGGATTTGGTTTCTGTTCGCGCGGAGGCGACGGAGTTCACAGAGCGCTAATTAGTGCAGGAGAGCCGGGAGAGCCACGCCGTCATTTATCATGCGACCATTCAGGGGCCAACACTAACGAGCTCTGCCAAAAAAGAGAAAGAGAAATACCGTCAGATTGATTATTCATTTTGAGGTATGTGTTGCATCTGCATAACCCCCCACCACCATGTCGTCTCTCTCTCTCTGCTTTGCTCCAGCAGTTTGTTTGCAGGGGTAATGCCGATTTTCCAGGGCCTATTTACATCCTAGCTTAATCCACATAGTTTATTGTGCAAATACAATTTTAAAGTTATTAAGTAATTAAAATCATGTTTCACTGCTGGAAACTTCAAAGGATAGGCCCTTTCCGTGGACATAGTTTGCAACTGATGTAATAATTTCCCTGGGATATTTAAAATAAACACATTAGGCTCCAGGAATTCAAAACTTGTCTCTGGGTATAAGGCACGAGCTCCTTGATTGGCGTGAGTTACTGACGCCACGAAGCGGCTGAAGGAGTCTGCGCACGCACTGTCCGAATGATCTGAAACAGAGAAAGAGGCGTCTTCGATTGCGCTCAGTGTGAATTATACCTAGTAAAGTCGAAGCAATGATTGCAGGCGTTTATTCGCACAATTTCTTCACACCAGTTCTTCCTATAGTTTCTCTTCATCATGTCTCTTCTCTGTTCTTTTCTCTCAGTCTCTGCAGTGCTTGGTGGTCCTGCGATCCGACTGACCTCAGCCATGTGTTTTCACTTTCTCCTCTGATCTCGCCTCCGTGACCAGCGGGGAACGAAATACAAATTGAATAGTAACCATTCACAGACCCGTTCCATCACGACGGCGTTCAGGTCACTTTGTCTTTTCCTTTGAGGAGAGACTCTAATAAAAGATAGGCCTAGATGTTGTTTAATTCCTCCTGCTACTCCCGCGCTTATTTATTTTACCCTGTCTTGCGCATAAAAAAGTTTTGATCCTGCTTTATCTTTAAAGGCGTTTAATAGCTTGACATGGTTGCAGGGTAATTCCACTGATAAAAATCACTTGGGCTGTTTTTCTATTCTCTCAGTAGGCTTATACTACGGACGACCAAGGAGCTTGTTAAATTACCATCACCTAAAACGAATCACGCTGCTCGGGCCATTTTATTTTTGCTATTCTGTGGTGTTTTTTTTTTTCTTTTTCTTTTTTAGTGTCTAGATCTCCCCCATCCCCATGTGATCTGTTATGGTGCCGCGCGCTGGACACCGCGCGCTCGCCGGTGGCAGGTTGTGTTTGTTCAGCTTTTATTGAGATGTGGTCTGAAGAAGTTAAAAAGAGCCCCGTTGTTGTTTTTAGGCTGGGTGTTTTCTCTGGAGCGTGTCCACGAGCGGTGTGTTAGCTCTTCACGTTGAAAGGCTTTGCTCGAAGGGAAAAGCCACGGCACTTTGACTTTATAAAAGAGGAATAACCGCCTCCCCTGGGATAACTGATAATAGTGTATGCAATGTGCAACATAGAGGCTTGTTTGTTAAATATGGTCAAAGGGCCAAAGCTTATAATCAGGCTGATTTTTAAAATGACTATATGATTTTTTTATAAGACATAATGAGGGTTGGATTGGAAACGGTCTCCAACATCTACAAATTATTTTAACAATTTAATATAGTAGCCTAGTATTGGTATAGTATTGTTATAACTAAAAACTTCACATTTTCATATAGCCTACAGCAAATTCGCATTTTACCGTACAAAAATAATCACATGCAGTTCATTAAAGTTTTATGTATTTTTTTTCCGTTTAACATATTTATTTCCGATAAAATATTCTTGTAAACCGTGATTCGTTTACTTTGTCTGGATTTCATTGCGGCCGTTTGCCATGGTTTACCTCTATGTGGTTTATTAGCCCTGGTTACCTCGGCAAAACACAGACCTGAATATACATTGGCTTTCAGTTTCATGGATCTTCACTCGACTCCTTGAATGTTTCTAAGAGAGTGTCAGAGTTTAGGCCATAATATGCATTTACACATAGCCTCACGACTGTCAATGAGAAAATACTGTACTAGAACAAGAGAGATGTTAATCAACTAAATATAACAGCCTAGTGTAATACTGATAAATTATTATTTATTGTGAATTATGGTGGCGCCATTCAGAGTTCATCATATCTATCATCTGTTCTATCAGCAAAGCACTTGTTGTGTAAACATTCGTTATAAGGTTAAGAAAAACTAATTTTGTAGTTAAGAGCTGAGTGGACACTTTTTCGAAAATTAAAATATTTTTTTCAAATTCAGTCGTTTAACGGGTGTTGAATATCTACACCACCTGTAACACATAGTTCTAAATGAAGAAATATGACAAAATGTAAACATCCTGCATTCGACGTGCAAAGCGAATTTGTATAACTTACCAATTAAGATGAGTGGCGTTATAATACCCATGCCCTTATTTGGCTTTATTTTTCAAGGTTTGGGAACTTGGAAATCAAAGCTTTGGGACTTAATTGTCATGCCTCAGAGCAATGCAAATCTACCGATATAATCTTGTCATATAAACGAGCACAATCGAAAATGCTGATTGACACCCATAAACCTTTTCATATTTTTTTAAATCCTCGGTCTCTCCTGAACCAGCTATAATAAACGCCAGATGTTTAAACCAAACAAACAAACAAACAAACAAACAAAAACTGTTAAAAAACAGATTTTGGCTCGATGAAAACTCGAATATTTTGTAAATATAAATTTCATATATCGTTTATGAAAGTCTTCCTGTCTTCCTGTTTTGAGGCATTGCTCATTTAAGCAGCACATCCACAACTTTAGTGATCACTGTGTAGACTATGATGTAAATAAAATGTTACATTTAATTTTTATAAATGTTTTCTATTAGCTGAGTAATCTTTAGATTAATTATCAGCTCAAAAAATCTTCTGGAAAAATTAATTATATATAAATCTTATTTTGTTCAGTGCAACCTGAACAAGATTTACCTGACAATCAGTCTTTCTTTGATATACTGTATAAGGAGAATCCATTTAATATCAAAGTAAATGGCCATTGGGTGTGGTCCAACAGCTGGAAGATGTTGAATGAGAAAGTGGGGTCTCCCTCATTTCCAACACACATTCATAATGAGCTGTAGCAGAAATTACCCCCATTTGCCTTCGACCCTGAAGCACAAATGCCGTGGTCATCACAGGTGTCAGAGAAAATTAAGCCTTCAGTCAGTCAGAAGAAAAGCTTCATTCTCCTCTCGTAAAATCTCCTGTTAGAATGAAAGGATGTTGTTATATGGATTGTTTTGGAGAGCTTAAATCTTGGTGCTCTACAAAAATAATGAGCAATCAGTTAAAAGAAAGTAGCAGCTATATTAAAAAATAAAACACTTACTAGGCAAATTGTCTAATTACCAAAATGACTTAAATTAACCTGCAGCTTAAACACACTTATCTAATGAGGAATATGTTCAGGAGGAGGGTAAAATCACTTTCCAGTTTTAATTAAAAGCAAAGACGATAAGCGTTGACAGGTTAAAGCACGGACATCTGGTTAGGGATGGGAAAAATGTGTGAGACACATGCTGATTTGCTGCTGTGTTTCAGCGAAGATGAGCCTTTCATCAATTTACGAGGTGCTGAGCATTGGTTCAGCGCTGCTGGTCATTCGGACCCCACAACTCAAACCCTGCTTTGTCTGATTTATAGTGTGAAACAGCGGAGCGATTTCACTGCCATGTACCTCATATGCTTCATTATAAAGAATAAAATGAATGATCTCTGGTCAGCACTGCATTAGCCAGTCATAGCAAACAATATCATGTTGCTTTCATTAATAATTTTCTGAAGAATTCAGTACTAAAGATGTCCTGCTACTGATGATGTCACCACATCAAATCATGTCAGATCATTTGTATGCGAATATAAGTCTAGTCTCTAGTTTTGAAAATATCCTCTCCACATCATTTTACAGCATCCATAAATATGCTTTCAGTTTACAAGTACGTACAGTATACTGACCAGTCGAACAAACTGCTCCACTCTCTTTATTAAAACCTCTAAGATTGCCATGCGGCAGCCATTTGAAGAGACTTTTTGGTTTCTGTGTATGTTTGTGAAGCAATTATTTATATTCTTACAGTATACAGTTTAAACTGGTAATTTTAAAACAACTTTATGATGTGCACTGAACTGCGTTTTTACCTGAGGAAATGCTTTCAGCAACCACATCTCCAGTGTTTAGAGTGAAGCCAAGACCATCAAAGACCAGCTTCTCCCATTACGGAAACCAGCAGGGTTTCTTTATATGAACAACTGGAAATCCCCAGAGAAGTAAAAAGACAGAGCTGAGAGATTGGGTGGGATGGAGGAGAGAGAGAGAGAGAGAGTCAGACTCTAAAATAATGTATCAGCCTACTTGTGTAGACTAAAAAAATGGCTGTCGAAGTGGGATGTTTCAAATGTTTGTGATCAATCTGTCCACTGTGAGTGAAATGGTTCTTGATAGTTTATTTGAAAGTATTACTTGTCCTCTTGTGTCTTCAGAAAACAAAGTTCTCTCAACGAATGTGTAAAACTGGTCAGGTTTTGTCATTTCCACTGTTTTTAATTCACTATAAAAATGCTGGATTCCACAATATTCCTTCATGATGTCCCAACACAAATAGTTGTAATAATGTTTTTATAAATGAACACAAATAATTCATTCATTCAGTTTCTTTTCATCTTAGTTTTTATTCTGGGGTCGCCACAGCAGAACAAAGCGCCAACTTATCCAGCATATGTTTTACGCAGCGGATGCCCTTCCAGCTGCAACCCATCACTGGTAAACATCCATACACACTCATATACTACGGACAATTTAGCCTACCCAATTCACCTGTACCACATGTCTTTGGACTTGTGGGGGAAATCGGAGCACCCAGAGGAAACCCACGCAACCACGGGGAGAACCGTGGTGCCAACACAAATAATGTTTTTACAAATTAAAGGATGGATTAAACATAAAAAAGCTCAAGTTTGTCTCAAAAAAAAACTCAAGAATAGTTGTTTCAGCTTATTTTAACCACTTTGACCAAGCAGCAGAACTCTTTTTGTTTTTTTTTTGTTCTTTTTTTTTGTTGTTGTTGTTTTTGTTTGTTTAATGTGAAACCCTTCTACATAACAGAGAAACGCAAATCATAACACAACGTGTCCAGGCAGTGGTGATATCACCTGTTATCCATGTGTGATTCCCTCTGGTTTAATGCAGCCTGTGTGTGTGTGGCATCCCCATTACGGACTGATTTCCACTTATTCCTGATTAGTTTAAATAAGCATCTCTTGGCAAATTAAATTAAATAATATACAAAAGATAATAAGACTTTATATATGGTTATGATGATATCACCCCCCTCTTCATTACTCCCCCCCCCCACCTGTCTTAAAGAGCACCTTTTTACCCTTTTTTCAAGATTTAACATAAGTCTTTTGTGTCTCCAGAATGCGTCTGTAAACTTTCACCTTAAAACACCCATCATATCATTTATTTTAAATTTCAAAACATTGGATTTTCTGCTCTAAACACAATGTAGCTGTTTTTGTTGCCTGTGCCTTTAATGCTAGTTCTCCCCGCCCATCGTTTCCATGTGCTTGCCAGAGTGTGCCTCAATCTCCGCCTTTACTGTGTCAGATAAACAGCACAGTGACAGACATGAAGGAAGCAGATCTCACGTAATGTTTGTGAGAAATACTACAGTAAAAACTTTCCCAATGATGATTTGATGTATTTATTGTGGGGTTAATTCAAGCCTTTCAATGAGTCACATACAATGTCGTTACAAAGTTCACGCATGCACACACACAGACAAACACACACAGCAGACACATACACACACATTTAGCTTTGCACTGTTTTTGCACAGCGTGACAGGATACACGTTAATATCCAATGCTGTATGGACATCCGTTATGTTAATGTACAAAATAAACCTGATTTAACGTCCACAAACCCGGGACAAAAAAAGTTCTTTTATACTTATGCTGACCGTCGGCTGTGGTGATAAGGTAATGACGGTAGAATCGCCGTAATTTATTACAAACATGCACTGTTTTAAAAACCTTTTAAACTTGTAAAACTCATTCTTGATCACATTTGATGATGACTGATGATCACAGCAGGATGAACAGATCTTTTAGTTGCTTTTCGCAAGTCCTGTCTTGTTGATATGATTATACGTTTTACTATACATGTTAATACGCGTCTGTCGATTAATTCAGTGGGCGGGGAACTACTCCTACTCCTACTCCTACGTCACATTGTGGTGGGCCTCAAAAAGGGAGGGATTTGGATCCTTTTTTAACATAAGGAAATTTTAAAAAAGAGTTTTATTGTGTTTGCCCTTTAATATACACGTACAGTTCTAGTCAACAGTGATTTGTGATCAACAGGACTGGACATTAAAGGTGAGAGTGCACTGCAGTACATCTCCTCTTTCTAATATCATACAGACAGTTACTGAAGTGAGCCACCTGGCTATTCACAAACTCTAAGCGTGTGCTCAACAATCTCATCAGTGTTTTATTTTCTCTTGCTCATATTAAAGCTCAGTTCCTCCCTTACAACTGACTTGATGACTCTACGTCCAGAATCAGTGGAAATCATCTAAATGTCAGACTACAAACCCACACATAAAACACATAGTTCAGTAAAAAAATAAAAAAAATGAAGAGGAACAAAAATCTGATATGCTGGAACATCTGCCGTGCTGAACAAAGGCATGAAGCTATTAAACCAGTTTGATTTACTTGCCTGCTTGTAGTGATATAGATAATTACACAAATCCTCACAGCGACAGTATCTGTTCTTTCCTTCCTGCCAAACATACATTCTCAGAAATAAAGATAAAAAGTTGACACTGGGACAGAAGTATACCTTTTCAAATGGTACAACATTGTACTTTTTAGGTACTGATATACCTCTAAGGACTGCCTAAAAACAAAAGTATGCCCCTAGTGACAGCTTTTGTACCTTAATGTATTTCTGAGAATGTTTTTGTTATCTTGAAGTTTGATTATTAAAAATGACCCCAACATTACAAAGATGTAACCAATTGCTATTTTAATATTTTCATGAAGGCTTTACACAGCTAGGGAACAAAGATTGTCTGGGGTTCCAGCTATAAAGGGATGGACATGGTCAGCAACAACTGTGTCATTGTCAATGACATGATGCTCAATTGGTACTAATGGGCCCAAAGTGTGCCAAGAAAATATCTCCCACACCATTACACCACCAGCAGCAGCCTGAACCGGTGATAAAAGGCAGGATGGATCCATGCTTTCATGTTGTTGACACCAAATTCTGACCCTACCATCCGAATGTGGCAGCAGAAATCGAGACTCATCAGACCAGGCAACATTTTTTCCAGTCTTCTATTGTCCAATTTTGGTGAGCCTGTGTGAATTGTAGCCTCAGTTTCCTGTTCTTAGCTGAAAGTAGTGGCACCCAATGTGGTCTTCTGCTGCTGTAGCCCATCTGCCTCAAGGTTTGACGTGTTGTGTGTTCAGAGATGCTCTTCTACATACCTCAGTTGAAACGAGTGGTTATTTGAGTTACTGTTGCCTTTCTATCAGCTCAAGCCAGTTTGACCATTCTCCTCTGACCTCTGGCATCAACAAGGCATTTGTGCCCACAGAACTGCCGCTCACTGGATATTTTGGTTATGCGTGAGATGGTTGTGCGTGAAAATCCCAGTAGATCAGCAGTTTCTGAAATACTCAGACCAGCCCGTCTGGCGCCAACAACCATGTCATGTTCAAAGTCACTTAAATCCCCTTTCTTCCTCATGAACTGCAACAGATTGTCTTGACCATGTCTACATGCCTAAATGCATTGAGTTGCTGCCATGTGATTGGCTGATTAGAAGTTTGCGTTAACAAGTTGGACAGTTGTATCTTATAAAGTCGCCGTTGAGTAGATAACACTTCACTTTAGTCATAATTGAGTGCAAAATTGGTGCGTGCTGATAAAATATAGATAAAATACTTCACACTGATGAGGGAGAACTGAGAAGTTGTTTCTTCATGCAAAATAATTGAGTATTGAAATGATTGTTTGCTGCTTTATTTAGGAGGTTTGGGGAAGGCAGGTTATTTTTGACGTATTTGTAGGAGAAACAAACTATACAGAATCTTAAGACCACAAAAAGGGTTAACAAATCTGCATAATAAATAACATTTCCTGCCTTCATTCTCTTCATCCCACCTCAAACGCACACTGGACAATCGGTGTACAAGTTCTCATTCAAATCTATATGTGAAGAAGAGTCGGAGAAAGTGTGCATGTGTGAGAGAGAACAGGCGCGCTCTTTCAAAGCAATGTAAATGTAACCTAAGCCGCCGTGTAGGCTGACTAAACACTCGGAGCCCAGGTGGCTAATGGGAGACCAGGATGACCAAATGACCACCACCATAGTGGATCCATTCTGATGTCTCTGTCTCTCTCACTCCTGCACACTCTCTCTCTCTCCCTCCGTCTCTCCTCATCTCTCCATCTGCTACGTATTACACCCGTCAGCTCTTCTGTTTGTCCAGGAAAGACTCGGATGGGTGGTCTTCAGATAACAGAACGCCAGGGGCCTCCTGTGTCACCAAATTACCCAGACCTCTCTGTTTTTCCTTCACTCCTTTCAAAAACATGGAGGGCTTTGCTGCGAGGGCCGCAGTGGACAGCGGACACACACTCGTCACTGTCTCAGACCTCACAATGAATATCAAACAGAAGACAGTGAGAGGAAAAGACTCCATGTCTAATCTTTGATTGCTTTTAGCTAATCTGAACAAATGCTGAGATTTAGTAGACTGATAAACAAACATGCCAATGGAACTTGTGGGTTGCATTTTGTTTTATGTCATATGTACTTATGACATATTCATTCATATTCATCATATTCGTCACATTCTTATGACGTATTCATTTCCTCAGAAAGTAGACAATCATGTGGGTAATGGTTATTTCTAAAGGTAGGTTTAGGGTTAACAGCAAGTTCATTCATTCATTCACCTTCCAGCTGCAACCCATTTCTGGGAAACGTCCATAAACACTCATACACTACGGACAATTTAGCCTACCCAATTCACCTATACCACATGTCTTTGGACTGTGGGAGAAACCGGAGCACCCGGAGGAAACCCACGCAACCACGGGGAGAACATGCAAACTCCACACAGAAATGTCAACTGACCCAGCCGAGGCTCGAACCTGCGACCTTCTTGCTGTGAGGCGAACGTGCTACTCACTACACCACCGTGGCGCCCTTAACAGCAAGTTATTTACCAATATTGACTAATAAGTCCTATTGCATGCACATACTACAGTTATCATAATAATTAGAAAAACTGGGTAATAACCCATGTAGTAGCTTTATATCACGCAGTACTTTTTAAGATGAGTACATATCATGTACATTAATGTGTAATTCAATAAAGGCTACCAAGATTTTTAATCTGCAAACTCACCATGCACAATGTGTTCCATACCTAATAAAAAGTGTTTGTAATGCTAAAAAACATATATTCCAGTTTATTTCAGTAATTAATAACTTAAAAAATAAACTTTTTAGAATTAAGATCGTTCTGGAGCACTGTATGCAATACTAGCTGGTAGTCTATCAAGTGATGTAATATCTAATTAATAAATATTAACACTGAACAAAATTAGCATATTTTATATAATAAATTTTAAATACACAAAACTTGAAAATAATTAAGAATAAATATAAATATATTTTAATATAAATTAATTAAAATGTATTTAAAATAAACTCGTTTTCCCCAAAAGTTGCATAAGTGGGAATGAATAACTATGAAGCTTTTAAAAAAATGAAGCCATGCAGGAGATGTGACAGTGTGTTTGCTCACTGTCAGCAGGGGGCAAGCATAGGCACAGAGAAACATTTATTATAAGGTGGTTCTATAGTTGTCTAAACTATGCATATCAGAGCTCATTTGCATGTCATTCCATGCACAAGTCCTGTTTATTTTGGTAAAGTAAAAAAAAAAGAGAAGAGATATTAAAAATATTCAATGGAATTCAAAGAAATGTTTGGATTTTGCTAAAATAACTTTTTGAAAAAGTAAAATAGACTAATTAGGATGTCACGGTAGCAAGATTGCCTCACAGAAAGAAGGTTGCTGGTTCGAGCCTTGGCTGGGTCAGTTGGCATTTCTGTGTGGAGTTTGCATGTTCTCCCCGTAGTTGCGTGGGTTTCCTCCGGGTGCTCCAGTTTCCCCCACAGTCCAAAGACATGCGGTACAGGTGAATTGAATAGCCTAAATTGTCTATAGTGTATGTGTGAATGTGTGTAAGGATGTTTCATAGTACTTTGTTGCAATTGGAAGGGCATCCGCTCTGTAAAACATATGCTGGTTCATTCCGCTGTGGCGACCCCAGATGAATAAAGGGACTAAGCCGAAGGAAAATTAGAGGATGCCCTTCCAGCTGCAACCCAACACTGGGAAACACCCATACACACTCATTCACACACATACACTACGGCCAATTTAGTTTATTCAATTGCCCTATAGCACACGTCTTTGGACTTGTGGGGGAAACCAGAGCACCGGAGGAAACCCACGCGAACATGGGGAGAACATGCAAACTCCACACAGAAATGCTGTAAAAAACTGACCCAGCCAGGGCTCAAACCAGTGACCTTCTTGCTGTGAGGCGATCGTGCTACCCACTGTGCCATTGTGACACCTAAAAACAGTGTAGAACAGCATTTTTAAAAAAAAAATTAAGTTTATTTTATTTAACAGGGACAATGCTCATTAATCAACAGTAAAACTGTAAATAAGCCAGAGTTAGCCACAATCTGTTGCCCCCTGCCAGATTTAAACAAGGCAACCTAAAATCAAAACACACATTATCACACATACAATAACAGTAAAATTACATTTAAAAAAAACATATAGTAAGAATGTAAGTAAGAATCTTACTATATAGCAAACATATAGTAAGAATTTCATAAAAGGTTGGAAAGGGAAATTATACATGAATACACACTTTATTTGCCTTTAGCCATTTCTTTAACTTGTATTTAAATGTTGAGTAATTTGTCTAAACTGCACAGCACGGTCACCTCTAGTAATGTATGTTGTTGCTTGACCATTATTAATCTTGTGTGTCACAAACTCACATAATGGAGGAGGAGCATATCCATTTAAAATTTTAAAGATCATACAAGCATCAGCCGTCGGTTCATTCCGCTGTGGCGACCCTGGATTAATAAAGGGACTAAGCCGAAAAGAAAATGAATGAAAATGAATGAATGAATGAAGCATCAGCCAAGCATCAGTTATATTTTCACCATTAATAATATAACAAAGGTGTCTTGAGCAGCAAATCAGCATAATATGATATCTGAACAATCACGTGACTACATTTCAAAACTGAAAAAGAAAACAGTCAGTTTGTCAAGTTGTAACAATATTAACTATTATTAAATACTAAATATTATTAACAAGTCAAGTTGTAATAATCTTTTCCAATATTGTTATTTTACTTTATTTTGGATCAAATGAATGCTGAACATGAAAGGCCCCAAGCTCTTGAACACTAGTGAGCAGACTGTCTGAAGAATAAGATAAAGCCGTTAACAATGTCTCTTGTTGACTTAAACAGCCAATGACAGCATCTCGAGTGAAGCCTATAAGGCCTCATTCTATCTGCATACGCACACAGACGCGAACACGCAACAAAAGAGCACAGGTCTGATTTGCTGTAATCTCTAAACGCGGTGCTCATGCAGACAGAGGAAGGGTCGAGGGTCGTGGGTGAGAGGTCGCACCGAGTGATTGGAGAGGCTGGAGACACACACGGATCATCCCTCGCAATTTAGGGGAGCTAATCTCCATTTATCCCCAAAGTCTGATCGAGAGAAATTCATTTAGTGCGACAAATTTAATCGAGACAATAAGCCCACAGTGTGACATTTGTGTGTGCGGCTTCGTCCTTAGCGAGCTTGCAGGTGGTCGTGTCACTGCGCTCGGGACGGTGAGCTCCAGATGGGTCGCAGGTCAGGACTTTATTGGAGCCTCAGTGACACACACTCCTCCTTCTCTATTGTCTTCCCACAGCATTAATACTAGACTCTTAAATCTGCTGCCAACAAGATGTCTGCCACTCTTCATTATGGGGAGAGCGAGACTTTTAATAAGACTATGCGATGACAATTAAAACCACTGGATTAAACTGCTCTGTGAAACGTCATGTGGATGAAGTTATTCAGGAGGAGAGTGTGACAGAAAGACAAGTGTGAGCTTGACTAAATAGAAAAGGCTGGGGTCAGTGTGTTTGGACAGCTTTCAGAGGGTCATTACTTGCAGGTGGAAAGAATCAATGGCATTATTGGTCATATTAACTCTTTCTTTTATTGGTCAGAAACAGAGAAAGTTGAGATATTATGCTTCACGCTGTCCTTCTTGTCTGTCTGTCTGCATATCTGTTTGTGTATCTGTCTGTCTCTATATCTGTCTGTTTATTTGCCTGTCTGTCTGTCTTAAAATCTGTCTATTTATTTGCCTATCTGTCTAGTTTTGTGTTTTGAAAATTGGCAGCACAACTGGCGGCACGGTGGATCAGTGGTTAGCACTGTCAACTCATAGCAAAAAGGTTGCTGGCTCAAGTCCTGACAGGGTTAGGTGGCATTTCTGTTTTCATGGGTTTCCTCTGGTTTAATCCACAGTCCAAAGACATAACCTAAATTGGCCATGGTGTGTGAATGGGAGAGTGTACAGGCTGCAGTACGAGCAGTTTCCCAGCACTGGGGGTTCATAATTTAGTGTGCTCTCAGTGCTGGGTCGCGGCTGGAAGGGCATCCACAGCATAAAGCATATGCCAGAGTAATTGGCAGTTCATTTCCGCTGTGGTGACCCCTGATAAATCAGGGACTAAACCCAAGAAAAATACGTGAGTGAGGTTCCTAAGTACCAAATCAGCACAATCAAATGATTTCTGAAAGATCATGCAACAATAAAGAATGTTTTTTGATGCTGAAAATGGAAAAAATAAATAAATAAATCGCATGAATTTATTATCTTTTAAGCATATTAGAATAAAAATAAAAATTATTTCAATTAATTCATTTAATTAGTAAATTTGTTTGTTTATTGTTAATTTAATTTAACTGTAATCATATTGCACAAAAGGGCGCCACGGTGGCCTAGTGGGTAGCACAATCACCTCACAGCAAGAAGGTCGCTGGTTCGAGCCTCGGCTGGGTCAGTTGGCATTTCTGTGTGGAGTTTGCATGTTCTCCCCGTGGTTGCGTGGGTTTCCTCCGGGTGCTCCAGTTTCCCCCACAGTCCAAAGACATGCGGTATAGGTGAATTGGGTGAGCTAAATTGTCCATAGTGTGTGTTTGTGAGTGAGTGTGTATGGATGTTTCCCAGAGATGGGTTGCAGCTGGAAGGGCATCCGCTGCATAAAAACAAATGCTGGATAAGTTGGTGGTTCATTCCGCTGTGGCGACCCCGGATTAATAAAGGGACTAAGCCGAAAAGAAAATGAACGAATGAATATTGCACAAAAATATTTTTACTGTATCGAATAAAGGGCGCCACGGTGGCGCGTGAGTAGCACGTTCGCCTCACAGCAAGAAGGTCGCTGGTTCGATCCCCGGTTGGGGCAGGACCCGGTTGGGCCAGTTGGCATTTCTGTGTGGAGTTTGCATGTTCTCCCCGTGGTTGCGTGGGTTTCCTCCGGGTGCTCCGGTTTCCCCCACAGTCCAAAGACATGCGGTACAGGTGAATTGGATAAGCTAAATTGTCCATAGTGTATGTGTGTGAATGAGAATGTATGAATGTGTTTCCCAGAGATGGGTTGTGGCTGGAAGGGCATCCGCTGCGTAAAACAAATGCCGGATAAGTTGGCGGTTCATTCCGCTGTGGCGACCCCGGATTAATAAAGGGACTAAGCCGAAAAGAAAATGAATGAATGAATGAATGTATCGAATAAATGTAGGCTTAGTGAGCATAAGAGACCCCTTTCAATAAACAAATGAACATATCTTGATGATCTCAAACTGTTATTTTGACCAGATGACATAAATATTCAGATTTTGAATTGTATTATTTTAAAAATTGTAGCAATTTTGTTGTTTTGTCATTGTATTGGTTTCTAGTTTTTATAGTCCTACAGTATATGATTGATTTTCTGTTTTTGTTTTAGAAACTAATTGATAACTATGTCCCTGCCAGCTAATTGAAACGAACAGTTATATGGTTGCAGTTATATGGGTCAAATAACACTATTTCTATTGTACATTATGCATAGGGATAATAAGGAGATCCCCATTAAGGGGATAATAAAAATCATTTCTAAATATAATTTCATGTATTTTAGTTATCCAGTATTCATATAATCTAAATGATAAAACTCAGATAGAAATATAATGTGGACGGAGAAGAGAAGAGAAGAGAAGAGAGGAGAAGAGAAGAGAAGAGAAGAGAAGAGAAGAGAAGAGAAGAGAAGA
>CAIGQQ010033541.1:9253116-9312954 GCA_903798035.1 Danio albolineatus
GAGAAGAGAAGAGAAGAGAAGAGAAGAGAAGAGAAGAGAAGAGAAGAGAAGAGAAGAGAAGAGAAGAGAAGAGAAGAGAAGAGAAGAGAAGAGAAGAGTAAAGAAAGGTGAGCAGAAATGAAGAGTTGAGGATTTCTTACCCACTACAACCGCACTGAACATCTAGCAGAAGTTTCTTTAAAGACCAGAACATATAAAAGGTTTGCCATCAACACATATAATCTCTTATATAAAAGGCCTGCCATCAACACATATAATCTCTTAGCTGAGCCCATTGAAAGCCAGGGCTTTGGGGTTAATTCACCCATCGCTCTGTGTTTGAATCAACTCCAGACTCACATTGAGATGAAAGCCCGAGAGTCCCACGGACGAGCTGCACCATGGGGCCCGCTGGGCCTCTTCAACGAGGCCGGATTACTGCTTGTTGGTCTGCCTGGGACCTCCATCAGGACAGGGAAACTGAAAAGAAAAACAATAATTAGAGATAATTGCTTGTGTCCAAACATGAACATTAAAGCCCCCTCCACCCCTCCCTCCTTTCCTCTCTTTCTATCTCTCTCTCTCTCTCTTTCTTTGACCCCCAATCTCCCCCACATCTCCCAGTCTCTCTCTTTTAGTAGTATATCGGGTGCAAAGAGAAAAACACACCCCTGTTTTGACAGCTGGGCAGGCGAACATAATTTGTGACAGCTGAACTGAAACGTCTTTAAACAAGACGGAAAAGGAGAAAAGGGGGGTTTGAGTGAGGGACTGCGGGCCAGAAGAGGGAAGAGGATGAAGGAATGTGGAAAGCAAATTATTAAAACAAAAGAAAGAGTAAAAAATGTTAGTCAAGCAGATTTTCTATGCATCCCGAAGTCGAGGAAGGATGGAAGAGGAAAACAAAATAAGAGACAATGTAGTTATATATATTTAGAACGTTAAAAACAGAATAAGAGAGAATAATTAAGAAACTATTAGAAGTATTTTTGTTAATATTTAGAAATGTTAGCAAATCCGCATTGAAGTTCATATAAATCAAAAATTGTTCATGCAGATATTTAAGATGCATCCAGAATCAAAGAAGGACAAAAGGGGAAAATTGTATAGGAAAGAATATTTTAAAATATTTATATATATAAAATTGAAATATATTTGGAAAATCTGACTTGATCATGGTGTCACACAAAGTTTGACGCATTGGGTTAATTTGCTGCTCTGCAACTGTGACCTCTGAACTTTGAGGTCCAAGGAGGTCAAACCGAACCCAGAATGAGGCAGCCAAAATCATGTCAGTCTGAGGGAGCAGTGTCAAAGGTCACCTGTGAGATCTTGGGGTATATGGGCCAAAAACAAGGACCATATGTGAATAGATACACATTTGAAACCAAAATAACCCCTTATTTTCCATCGCCTCTAACCCTTCTGTAGGCACACAGACGGACCCACCGCAGACATACGGCATCCAAATTGAATTAAGTCATAAATAGAAGCGCTGCACTGATGTTAGATAGGCATTGACGGAACATTGGCTGACCGCCCTGCAAAATTGACAGTGACAGAAGTTTTCCCTCAAGGAAAATACTAATGTAAACAATGGAATACGGTTTCAAAATATCCGCACTCCCAATTCTGCTTCTGTTTACATTTCCTCACCGAAACTATTCCAGTTTGCGAACGAGGCAGAGTTATGTGAAGAAGAAAGAGGCGTGATGAGGCCGAGCACAAGGCGACACCTCTGAGGCCTGTAGCACAAAGCTTTTTTAATCTGGTAAGATTACATTTAGCTTGAGCATAGTTTTTGAACTCAAGGATGTTTTTTGGTTAAGTTTGGATCTTCAACCTGTTGCAAAAAAAGTTACATAGTTTTGTTCCCAATTAAAGCAAAAGCATTTGTGGGACAGAATTTCTGTCTTTTGCTTAAATTAAAATGGTCTCATTTATATTACATATTCATATTATTTTGAATTAAAAACATACATTTACTTTAATCTATAAAGCTTTAAAAACATACAAAGATTGATTGCTCTCTGTGAAACCACATAAATCATTAAATTAGCATTGTTAAATTTGCATTTCTTCTTGCAGCTGCACTCGAACTTTCGCAATCAAGCAATGATTACAGTTGAGGACAAAATTACTAGTCTTCCTCGACTCTTGCTGGTCCTAATGGAGTCAAAAGTTGCTTAGCTGACTTTTACAAAAAATAGTATATGCATCAAAAAGGGATGTAAATCAAAAAGCCATAGAAAATTTCTTATCAAACCTGCTGACTCTTAATTCTGAAGCAAAACAATGCTTGGATCAAGAGATTACATTATAGAGGAAGTGAACAAAGTTATATCACAACTACCTAATAAGAAATCCACTGGTCCAGACGACTTTAGTGCTGAATTTTATAAAACATTTAAGAATCATCTTGCATTATTGATGCATCATCTCATTAAAAATGCAAAGGTAAAAGACAAATTCCCACCGACAATGTATCAAGCAAATATTGTATTAATTCCTAAACTTGGACAGGGATAAGCTGCAGATGTCTTCATATTGACTAATTTCTCGAATTCAATCTGAGTCAAAGATTATAAGTATCAATTAGCAAATGAAAGTGAGATTGAATAAAATACATAGGTTCAATCAGTTATTAAGACCAGATTGGTTTTATGCCTGATGGCTAATTAATATAACATATATTGTAACATATTGTAAGAAAAAAACTAAAGCATGTGTAACTTCATTTGATGCCCTGACCAGCTGGAATGGAATATATGTTTGCAACCCTAACAAAGTTTGGATTTGGTTCCTTAAATGGATTAATACTATTTAGGCATATGCAGTAGTCTCTGCTATTACAAATCAAGACATCTCAAATTTGTTTCAGCTAAGTCATTGTACACAACAGGGATGTCCCTGTCTTACTTTCAATATTAGTGAAACCACTAGTAACTATTTGTATTAGGTAACATCCCAGTATAAAACCTATAATGACAGAAGACAGATATAAACATCTTTCATTGTATGCAGATGACGTGCTTTTATACATTTCTGCACCTGATAAATCTGTTCCACCACTATTTGTTCTTACTGAAAAATCTGGGTTTACTTTTAATTCAGAAACAAACAAACAAACAAACAATCAAACAAACAGAAAATGAATAAGTTAATGCCTCTGATGATCTTTGATGACCTTGATCAAGAATTTTTACATTTAGATATAAATTAGAAATAGCCTATAGTTCTTTTAATTACTCAGGTATAATGATCATCAGAAAGCCTATTATTATTACAACTGAATAGATAAATCAGCTTAATATTGATATAGCTTCTGAAAGACATCCCCTATGTTCATGACAGGTAGGATTAATGCTATTAAAATGGTTGCATTACCAAGACATTTGTATGTGTTTCAAGATATCTCTTTCTTTATTCCTAAACATTATAATCAGGTTTATTTGGGCTAATAAAAGTGTTAGGATTAATATATATAAAAAAAAAAAAGGATCTAGGAGGTCTGGGTCTTCCCAATTTTAAATATTATTGGACAGCTTATTTAAACATACTGGGAGAACACTATTGAGAACACTTCTTGCAATATTACAGCATTATCAGCCCTGCTTGATATAAAATAGATATTAAAAAAACAAAGGTAATGTTAGTTCTAATTCAATTAAAATGTGGAAACAAATTAAGGCACACTTGAAATCTCAGGATATGTAATTGGACTTTGTAATAACAATGCATTGCCTCCCGGATTAAACTATATATATTTTTTCAAAATGGAAAGATAAGGTTATCTTAGCAACTCAAGATCTTTACAAAAGAGGAACTTTTAGCACCTTTAAACAACTTAAACTGAATCACAAACTTACTTAAGTCAACTTTTTTCATTATTTACTAGGTAGAGATTTTGATAGAAAACATATTAAACACTTTGAAACAGAGAGGTTGGATCCAATAATGTAGGCACAATTGTTAATGCATATCCTGTAATCATTGTTATTGTACAGTTTTTATCCATTAAATGTATTATTAGGGAAGGTGGACAGCAAATAAAATGAAACATGATTTGAAAGAAGAAATGGGTTTTAACATTTGTGACGACAGGTGAGACGAATACTTAAGTAATATACATGCATGAACTGTGAATGCAAGACATCTTCTGATTCATTATAAGGGCATTATTCTAAATCAACACAATTTTTTTCATGTTGTAATAAGTGCAATGTTTCAACAGGAACTCTCTTAAATTAAACAATTTTGGGGAAAAGTATATTTAAATCTCTCTCTGAAGTGTATTCAATGAATCTGGAACCTGATCATGATATTGGACTTTGAGGAGTAGAGGAGAGCTCTTTTAGTAGAAACCAAACACAAGCAATTCTATTTTGCATGTGTATTATTTATACATTTTGCAAAATAAACTGGGAAATATGTTACACGTGAAAGAACTGAGCATTTGAAAATCATTCACTGTTTTTCTAGACAGACTGAAATGCTATTGACTTTCACAAGATTATTTTACGTTGCTTATTTATTTATTTCATGACTACTTTGTCCCCTTTGGTTTTGTTGTACATCTATAACTTAATTTAGTTTTTGTCCCAGCCAACTTCATAAAATGATGAAACAGATGAGTCTGTTTTAAATGGGTGGAGTGGGAGGTAGGGGTTTGAGTTTCTTTTTGTAACAAGTAAAATCTACTGTGATTTAAGAGTACTTTCTGGAGAACCATGATTTTATTGTAAGGACTAAAGAGGCACTGCATATACAGTTAGAGTCAGAATTATTCTTTTTTAAATGTTTTCCAAATTATGATTAACAGAGCAAGAGATTTTTCAGTATTTCCAATAATATTTTTTCTCTCTATAGAAAGTCTTGTTTGATTTATTTTGGCTAGAATAAAAGCATTTTTTAGAACATTTATGGTCAATATTAGGAGCCCTTTGAAGCATTTTAATTGCCTAACTTGTCTAATTCACCTATAAACATAGTTAAATTGCACTTTAAGCTGAATACAAAGATAAAAGAAATAAGTCATTATAGTTTAGTTATTAAGACTATTATGTTTAGAAATGTGTTCTTTTTTCCATTAAACAGAAATTAGGAGAAATTATACGGGGGGCTAATAATTCAGGAGGGTTAATAATTCTGACTTCAATTGCATATATGTTTTTCAATCAAAATGAAAATAAAGAGTAAAAAAACACCTCTTTTTATCAAAAACAAATTGTTAAGGGGACTAAAATCTCAGTCATAATATATAATTATTTTTTTTAGCGGGTTTTCACCTTTATTAGGAAAGGACAGTAGAGAATTCAGACAGGAAAGCATTGGGAGCGGAGAGAGGGGAAGGATTGGCAAAGGACCTCGAGCCAGGAATCGAACTCAAGTCGCCGTAAGCCATCGGTGCTATATGTCAGCCGCGCAGTACCACTAAGCTACTTGCACTGACTAAATAGGTTTCTAATGGTTTTATTTTTTCATTCCAGCCAAACTAAAAGAAATAAGACTTTCTCCAGAAGAAAAATATCAGAGGAAATAACATAAAAATTGTCCTTGCTCTGTTAAACAACACATGGGAAATATATATATATTTTTTTAAATTCCCAGAAGGGGTAATACTTTTGTCCTCAACTATATTTCTCACTTTTAAACTCATTAAATTTCTATTCTCAATCTTTAACAGAATAGTGAATTGCTCTGGCTCTTGCAAGGAATTAATTAAACTGACACTCTCATATGATTTGCTTTGGGATTGAACCCTAAGCTGACAGAGAATGTTTCTGAGAAGTGAAGCTGCAAGTCTGCAAGTTCAACTATCATGCACTGCAAATTGAATTTTAAATAGGCAAATGTTTTATGAAAATAATACAAAACTTGGGAATGAATATAGATGTACAGAACAACTCCGATTCCCTCTCCGTGTGTCATTCCATTCATTACAAATCAAATCTCATGAATCTAATAAAATAATTCAGTCCGCCACCTTTACTGGTGCTTTAACATTCCTCAAACAAAGCAGTGAAATCTTCTGAACCAACAAAGCTTCTGAGAAACTTGAGGGATTCGTGAGTGTTTGTGTACAGCTTTCACATGAAGAAACAGGGAGACAAGGAGAGAAATCAAGCCATCGAACTGTTGCTCTGTGGACAGGGCTGTGTTTCTTTTTCCAGACAGCAATCAAACATCTGCAAAGATCATCTGGGTCTTGATCTGAGCCTCATTAGGTCTCTCTCTCTTTTATTAAAGGCAGGGACATGATTTCTCCATTAGATACAGTATTACCACTGGACCACTGCCTAAAAATGGCAATCAATATCCCATTCAGAACATATATGTGATGATGTATGGCTCATGAGGTTCACTGCACTGTGCGTTACACTATGACATTTATTGAGGGGTAATGAATTGAACTCCGGAGGGCAGTTGAAAACGAAGCCGATTTGCAATGAAGAAGTATCTGAAGACAGTCCTGAATTTGATCCAGGACTATAAGTGAAATGGATCTTGAAACCTTGGCATAACTTTTAAACCTACAAGTTTTATGATTCCCGACCACAAATGACTTTTCATTACTAATTGTTTTCTGAAAAGAAGATATTGATTTAAGAAAGCTACATTTTTCCACTCTTAACCGCGATTCCCACAGTCCAGCTGTTAGTAATACATTTTTTTATTATAAAATGTAAGTCTAAAGCCATTATATTGTCTCGTGTCCTTTATTTGAATAGGTTGAAACACCTGCTTAGTGACTGAGGCCAGAGTGTAAAAGTCCAGACGCAAAAAGAAAAAAGAAAAGAAAAAGTGTAGAGGAGGGCTCATAGTGGCTCTAGAAGACACAGTTACACACGAGTCAATGGATTTCTCAGGCTGTGGAGAGCAACTGGCGTCCAGAGTGAATTAGACTTGAACGAGGGCCTGGGGACCGCTGATAGATTTGCCATCAGAGCTACTTAAGGCCCTCACACACACATCAAACAGCCTTAGCACAGTAAACATTCATTTCGACACTCGCTTACATTCTCAAAAGGTAGCACTCATCCCTCATTGACCACCGCATTGGGAAAATGGAGGGAGGGAAAAAAATGCAATAACATGTGTGTTGGGGGACACTTGTCTCAATAACAGCCTTCCTGTTTCTGAAAAGTAATGTAAATGAGCAGTGGTAAAATGTGTTGAGCAGATCCGTTTGTGTGCATGTGTTTATATATACTGTACTGTGTAGTGTGTGTGTGTGTTTGAGGCTATATGTAAATGAGCTGCGAGAGTCTGCAGTGTCTGTGAATCATTTCCTGTTTGCCATATTGATCTAATCATCCTGGGGTTTTACTGTCAGATGCGCCCCAAACAAACTGTGTGTGTGTGTGTTAATGTTCAGTCATATGTTAGTGCATATGAGAGCTTGTGCCATTCATGCACTGTGTGTGTATAACTATGAGTGTGCACGTCATTAGCTCAAGCGTATGTTTATTAAGCATATATACTAGAGCCCTGAATGCAGTAATAAAGAGTGTGTGAGTGATGTTCTCTCTCTCTCTTTCTCTCTCTGGGTGGCAGTACCTCTAGAGGAATGGCTGGCTCTGCTCGCAACATGAACAGCGGGAGGATAATTTGGATTTGATTGGTTTCACATGTTTTTCATAAACAACAAAGCTCTCTCCCTAAGGTTTGCTCCGCTGTGTTTGGCTGAAAACATGGAATCCATTTGTCCCCTTCTCCCCTCTTTGCTATTTAGCATTACTGAGCAGCGTGTCACGTGCTGAACAGACCACCAGCACGACGGGCATCTCACAGCTATGGTGACAGACTGTAACACTGGCATTTACTGTAGCAAAACACTCCCTCACAGACTAAAGTATTAAGCTGTGGGTTCTGCTTTTCTAGTTTCTATACAAGACACATAAGCATGTCAGGTTGAAGATGCGCCACCTCTGTGGTAGAAGCAGGTTATCTTAGATCTGGTGTGATATCATTGAGCAGTGTACTAGCATATTAACTTGATGAATAATAATATATGTGTCAAGTCAGCTGCCTTCTCGTTCACTTTGTCCCAAAGGGGTTCTGTTTGAATAAAGTCAACAGCTGTGGTCGAAACTGCCAGCCAACCAACAGCCTTTGCGATGAATGGGAACGCTAACTTTATCCAAATACATTATTTACAATGTCTGGCACATTGGCATATCTCCATTAGACCCTGCTGTTAAATGAGGTAACTGCACCACACACAGTTGACTATCGTTCATTCATTCATTTTCATTTCGGCTTAGTCCCTTTATTAATCTGGGGTCGCCACAGCGGAATGAACTGCTAACTTATCCAGCATCTGTTCTACACAGCGGATGCCCTTCCATCTGCAACCCATCTCTGGGAAACATCCATACACACTCATTCACACTCATACACTACGGACAATTTAGCTTACAATATTATGTCTTTGGGTTTGTGGGGGAAACCGGAGCACCCGGAGGAAACCCACGCAACCACGGGGAGAACATGCAAACTCCACACAGAACTGCCAACTGACCCAGCCGAGGCTTGAAACAGCGACCTTCTTGCTGTGAGGCGTTAGTGCTACTCACTACGCCACCGTGGCGCCCCAGTTGACTATACTTCTCCATAAAATAATAATAATAGTAACACTTTTACAATATTATGTTTACCAGTGCACAATTAAAAAGGCTCTTAAAATGGTAGTACACCTAAAATTCTGTCATTAAACCATGTTCAACTTTCTTTGCTTTGTTGAACGCAAGAGAATATCAACTTCACTCAAAAAATATTTTTGCTTCTTGTTCAAAATACTTATTTAAAATGAGCAGAAACAACACAATTCCTGAGCTTTTTTTTTTTGGACAACTTAATTGTTTTATGTTCAGTCCACTTAAGTTTACAATAACAATTAAATTAGCTTAATCAGTTGGTGTTGGGATAACATGAAGGGATTGTCAGGAACCGTTTTTACAGCATTCTATAGTATTTGTTTATCCTATATGTCAATGGTTACATTTTCTGCTTTCTCCAGAATATTGTCTTTTGTGCTCAACATAATTAAGAAACTTATTAAGGTTAGGAACCATATGGGGATCAGTAAATTTTTATTTTTGTGTGAATTGTCCCTGTAAAAGTGTGAAACTTAATAATATGTTTAAAAAATTAACTAATTAATTAATCTTTTGACTATTGTTACTAATATCTTTCAGTTTAACTTACAAATTGTGCCTAAGAATCACATAAAAAAATGATAAACAGAGTTTCTCAGCTTCCTTTCAACTATATAGAAGTGAAGGCAAAACATGCCAGCTATGGCTGCTGCCATCTTATGAATAATTATGCCAATTGCTTCATTTGGAGTAAGTGCAGTATTTGCAAATTCACAAACCTCACACCACGAAAAAAGTAAAGCACATATATTACAAAAACAACACCTAAAGACTTGGATGTGATTTGGGAGGCTCCATTTAATTTTGGCAAGCCCCATTAATTTTTACCTATATTGCAGCCAGTCACCAGAGGGCGATCAAAATATTCTGGCTTCACTTTTCAGAATGTGTGTTGCCCAATTTGTCCAAGATTAAATAAATCACACCTAAAACATAGTATATGATTGCATACCAATCCGTGCGTTTGCCAAAAACAAACAACAAAATTGCATGAGGGTGAGTTTCATAAATGACTCGTCTGGCAATTTGAGTGTTCATCTGTGGAGAAAAAATAATTAAAAAGTGCTAAAAAAAAGAAAGAATTAAAAAAAGGCAGAAAATAAGTTATTTTAAATCATGATACATAGCATAAGTGCCAGAAGACTTTACCACCAAGTGCCCAATTACTATGATGAATGGGAATGCTTCAATATAAGCCTTTGACTTGATCACATATCAACAACTCGTTACATCAGTGTAGTAAGCTCTGCCGACACAGAAGCTATATCGATCTGAAATTTACAGACAGGATGCTGTTATGGTTTTGTGTTCACTTTCTTCCTCCTCGTTCATCTGGACAAGTTCAGATGTTAGACGTGTTCTGTAATAAATAAAGCGGAGCTCTCCAATAATGAGCTTTGTCGGCCACCCGCGCTTTACTGCGCAGTGAAATTAATGAAATTCACATTGCACTGCGGTTTTGATATGCACCATACACAGTTTAAAATGTATTGGACAAAAAGCCTATTTTTAAAGTGAGGCAGATTATAGCCAATGCCAAACACAGATCGTTTTAAAAGCGTGTTAAAGAGAATTGTTAAAACTAGACTAAAGTCTAGATTTCATCGTTTGCAGAAAGTAGGCTACAGAAGAAGAAAAAAATGACTCCCATGACAATTGTTTGATCATTCTTTTCTATCAAGAGCGCCATTCATAAAATGTATAGATCTAAAAATTATCTAAATATAGTTCGGAATGGCTGCAATGGCAAAGCGTGCGTTTATAAAGATTTTAATTAGGGGGATTGAAAGTCACTTCCAATGAAAAAAAAAACATGAAATTGTTCCTCATACTATTTTCATTTTTTAATAAAACATTATCTTATTTCCAAAGCAGAAATCTGAAACAGATTAAGTAGCCTACTTGTAAAACAAATCGTAGTCTAAGGAAAGGAATAATGATGAAATAAAAGAAGTGTAATTATTAACATGCACTTAGTATTAAAATTACACATATTTGGTCCTTAAACACATTAAATATAACCATTAGTTCGGAACATAAAAAGCCTAGAATTTTACTGCGACTCCTGACTCGCATTGCCTGCTTAAAAGTATTATAGACCTCCATGCTGTCCTTCAACTGGCCCTTTAATCCCATTGGATGAAGGACGTTTGGTTAAAAGGATGCTGCTACACAGAGGCAGACAGTAAATGTTAAAAGCACCGCGCTCTGTGAAATTACCGGTTGCAACTCCTCATTTTATTCAAAAAGCGTATTTGTACAACCAACATTTCCCTTCTGTCTTTTGTACACTAAAGACATACATTTAATACTCTTAATTGTTAGCATTACAAACAGGTTGTTGAACTTTTTTTAGTCCCGTAAAAATTATAAATTCTGACGTGCGTCAAACGTCATTTGACAAATACAATTGTTGAAAACAACTAAAATAATTTACAAACCTCACTGTCATTTATTAAATATGAACAGCCATCTCTAAAACTAAACAAAACCAAACAGAAGACAATAATTTACTAAATAAAATTAAGTTAAATCAAAAAGGTTATATTAGAAAAAAAACGATACATCATCGGGCTTTCAATTTAAACATCCAGGTTTCATCATGACATGTTACCAAAAAAAGGAAACAAAGAGAGTAACACAGTGTCTGAGTAGACGGTGAGAATTGAACTTTGTAATGCACCACACACACACACACACACACACACACACACACACACACACACACACACACACACACACACACACAGACACGAAAATGTTTTCGATAAAATTGGGATAGGCTACGAAGTGATGGGGAGGGCAATTAATTTTAACAAGTAAATTCCAGGATAATCCAAATAACCTTTTCACTTACATAGGAAATGATCTTCACACTAATATATTTTTTTTTTGAAGAACGTTTCAACCCAAAAAGATTCTTGGATGTGAAAACCTTTATTTCCGATTCTTCAAACCTTTATTTTAAAGTGGTAATTAAAATACAATCTTTAACCCAATTTTAAATGATATAAATAATTTAGAATTAGTTATTTCAGACATTGCTAATTGTAACACTGATTATAGCCTACTTGCCAATTAAACCGTTTAAGGATAAGTACCAAGTTTTAAATAATTGTATATTAGTTGAAAAATCTGAAAAGATCGTATCCAAATTACATACATTTGATAAACCATACGGACACAACACAACACGATTTACCAAATACATCAGATAAATTATATTAGCCTAACTGGAGCCTAAACCAGCAAGCATAAATAATCCTCTCTCACACTGACCAAAAATAACAGTAATAAGCTAAATGCTGTTAATTCATAACTGAATGTTGTTTTCTTTATTGAATTGTTGTTAGGTATGGTAGGCTATTTGATACATTTTTTTATTAATTCCGAATTTATATTTATCGCCCCAAAACAAAAATAAATAAATAAATAAATAAATAAAGCAGACTTTCAAAGCAGTTTTTTTCAGTAAAAAGTTCAGAGACGAGGACTATTATGGCACAGCTTAGTTCACTTCTTAAACTCAAGAAACCCTCACAGCCAGCATTAGTGAATTCATTCGTTCAAGGTTAAACTAGGTTAAGCTCAATAAAAATGTTTATACTGGTTACGTGTGAACTTTAACGCTTATGCAACAGTTGGACAAACGGGAATTGCGCGCGATTAAAATTAATATTTGTTAAATGTTGAGCCATTAAACGAATACTCAAGCAAATACACCACCTTTCGAAGTGTTGATAAAACAGGAACTTTGCCTCACTCCTTCACTCTTTCTGCCCCCATGTGGCCCTCACCGGACGCTCACGTGTGCCATGAAATTCTCAGAGTCCAAGAGGACACGAGAGAGAGAGCACCCAATGTTTAAACCATGTTATGTTTAAACTAAAGTAACAGTAAGATTTTGTAGCTATATCTCCAAGTCGTTACAGTATTTAACAATAACAAAACAAGTAGCCTAACTCAACTTCATATAGTAAACATGAACTTTATTTATTAAACATGAACTTGTAAAGTTCTGCGTAATTTGATTGATCAGGAGTACGAGTCACATGAGGAGGTGGCGAAAAGCTCCTCGTATGCAGGTGGAGAGGAGGCGCTGTCTGCTGCACCCGCTTTCCCCTCTTCATCCGAGACGCTCACATTCCTGCAACGAAACAAGCACGTAAAGTAATTTACTTTTACCAACCCTTGGCCATTTGTGCAAATATTACCGTAACGTGCCAGCTTCTTTATTTGACTAAGTCTAATTTTATTTTGACTAAGACTGGTTTGTGTTGTCATTTTGTTTGGAATGGTCTTTCTCGTCTCAAAAAGATTAAAATAATCATCTGCTTCAAATAAACGAATTAGTTCAGAAGCCTACAAATTGGCTTTTAAGATAAAGGTGCCAGGAAAAACGAAAACTATTTCATAGTGATCCATAAAAGAACCTCAAATACCATTTTAGTAAGATCTATAAAGAATATTGTTTTCATAGTGTGCGATGACTTTACATAATCTAAAATAGCCATTTTTTCAGCAAAGTACGCTTTGTAATGAAATTATTTATTTATTTTTTGGTATGTAAACGATGTAAATTAATGTCCGGTTTAAGAGTCGTAATGTAAATAATATTTATTTATTTAGGTCATTAAATATAAAATAATAGTCATCCCCATCTCCCATAATTTAACATAGATTGCCATGATCGCAAATCGAATAATACAGATTCTTTTTAATTATACTTTTTCTCCTTTTTATAATTATTCTACAATCTAAGAACCTCTAATGTAATCTCACCAGTTTTGTGGTCATGTACAAAGTGATTTAAACTAATTGGAAATAACTTAAACTGAGTTCAGATCTCCTTCATTCATTTCTCCTACATGATTTAATTCAAGCATATTTACATGTTTAATTTAAAATCTTGCTGGAGCAATTAGGATTTACATTTGAATTTTTAAAAATTATTTATTAACACTTTAAACACTGAGTTTATAAACCGTGCATAATTCAAACAGTTCTCACAAAAGTTTTTTTTTTGTTGGTTCATTCGTATTTTATTAACTTTACAATTTGCCTTAATAAATCACTCTGATATAACCAAAAACTGAGCAGTCAAAGAAATCAATCAATAAAAATGTATTTGTTAGTTATTTGTAGAAGCCATGGTCCTTATCATGTAAATTAAAGTAATTAATTAGTAACACTACCAGGAATGTCATACCTGCTTTCTCTTTGTTCTACAGTGGAGTTGTTAAGTTCACCAGAAATAAAGCCAGCGTTGTCCATGGGAAACACACTGTAATACTGTGGTGGTCCGCTCACTGTGACTCCTAACGGCTGGTGACTGGAGTGCAAACCATTAACATGGCCTAGACTTTGGTCCGGTTCAACAGAAGCATATGGTGGTGGGATGTACTGGACCACTGTGGCCCTGTGGAAGGTAATGGGCTGACTAAGTCTAGTGAAGACAAACGACGGTCCTGAAAGTGGTGGCAAAGTATCCACTTCAGGTGTCCTCTCCTCCTCAATCTGCTTGCAGCTCAGGCAGGACAGCATTCGAAACTTGCAGATGCTTATGAGAACGAATGTTCCTCCTACTGACAGCAGAATTGGTCCCAGAAGCTGTGTCCATTCATAGCCATTGCTGCTATTGTTATTTAGCCACCCCATAGCTGTGAAAGTCATGCCAACCATGCCCAAGAAGACCCCGGAGAACAGCAGCATGGCACCAGCTTTGTCTCCATCTGACACTTGACTGTCTGAAGAGCTCAGGGCCTCGCAGGGTACCAAAGAGACAACGTTCACAGGGACATCGCTGGGACTTAGGTTGCCGTTTGAGTTGGAATTACTAATATCAGCAGGTACTGCATCACTTGGTCCAGGTGGAGGGTTTGTCCCTTGATTCCTTCCTTCTCTAATGCTTTTCCAAATATCATGAATGCCGTAATGTCTCATCTGGCTGTATTTGCTGCAAGATTTACACACTTGTCTGAGGAAGATGCACTCATCTGTGCCTGGAGGATCTTTGAAGATCATGGTTTACGTATTTTGGACACTGGTTCAGAAGCTTAGTTAAAACATAACAGATTGGTATGGTTACAGTAACCTGAAGTCAATGTCTGTTGATGAGAGCACTGAAATGTGAAATCTTTGTGTCGCTTGACAGCACACGTCATACAGGCAACTGCATGTTCAAAGAGTAATTCACAGTTTTTATATATAGTATTCAATTTATATATTTATCTCATTTATTTATTTTATTTACTCTCAAAAAATTATAATGTTTACTGTTTATTCAAACTACTTATATATTTATGCAACTACTTATAAAAAAATAGCTAAAATAACACAATTTTTAAGTGTTATTATGGGGACAAATGACTTGTCTTATGTTCAATCCACTTAAATTTAGAAATAAAATAATAAGTTAACTTAATTCCTTCATGTTGTCCCAAAAACAAATTGATTGTGTAGATCCCAGCATTTTTTTGCTGTGTCTTATTAAAGAGCAACATTACTGTCTTTTCTATTTAATTCACTCAAACTAGGATCTAAAGTTGAAAACTAATGCAACGTTTACAGGATATTGACTGAAATGTTACCCAAAGACAACAGGGTCCAAAACAACACTTGAACTACTGACTACAATTATATACACTTCATTTTTTTAATAATTAAAAATTCTTCATTTGTTTTGTTCCACAGAAGGAAGTCAATAAATACCAGATTACTGACTTGGTTTAACTTTCCCATTAAAGTATCACCAAAATCAAAAGGGAAAACCCTAAAATATGTTATTTTTGATAACAGTATACATGCACTGTGGCTGTTTATTTTGGTTACAGTTATTTTGAGCACTCCCTTTAGTCATTTTGTCACCAATAGTAACTTCACAACTACATCAAACAACTCTCAGAGGTGTACACTTTTAAAGCTGGCAAAGCTACTTAAAGTCAGCAGAATGTCTTCTAAAAAAAATGTCACAATAATCTTAAGAGATATTAACAGGGGATCGGCTAATTCTCCAATAGCTGTTCATTGAAATGTGCAAAGTTACTTTCCAGAATATCTAAAAGGAGATCAAAGTAAAGTGTCATATAATTATTTTGGAAAACGCCTTCAAAAGCTTCTTCTAACATAAGGGAATCACATGGTAACATAGCAGTAAGTTTCCATAAATGAGCCTCAACTGAGACAGAGAGAAAAAAAGGAGATAAAAAGCTTTGTTTCAGACGGTTATCAAAACAGTTCCGCATCACTTTAACGTTTTCAAAGCCCTCTCTGGAGATCTAATGGATTTGTTTAGCAAAACAATGTTTCATCCAGAGCACTGCCTGACTTAGCAAATTTCAACTAACTTAACTTTGATGATGCACTTTCCGCACAGTAAACAGTTCACTGTGGTATGTGGGTAATGTTTTAACTGTTGGGAAATTACAATAAATGAAACACACTGACGGTCTAATGAAAATAAAAGAAAGTTTTTTAGATCTTAGTATCATATCTATAAGCTAGTGTGTTCCAAAACACTGACAAAATTCGCGTTTAGCAGAAATAAAACTGATATAAACATGTAAAGCTTGTAGTTTGTTATTTCCACCTAAATGGATCAGCGATTTTATTCACTTCACCTCATACTTCGGTTTCTCATCAAATAATGAAATAAATGCTATCTAGCATCTGACATGCCCCGGTCCCTTCAAGATGCTTCTCATTTGCTGTTCATTTGATGCACTGGAGCTCAATCGGTAATAAAAACTAAGCGCTATTGGCTGTTTTTTGAAACGGGGAGGAGATACAGTATGCTCTCAACAGGTTTCGGTTGAGATTACGTCCAACATCGAATAAAAATGCATATTTTCAGAGCATTTCATTAGACCATTAAATATGAATGGTGCATTTAGGTCTTCTGATGCGAGAGGATGCATTTGTTCATTAATTTAAATGATATTTATAGATGTTTTACTCACAAAATAAATTATATTACAAATTGTATTGTAGTCTTTGACTTTCAGAGTCCTTTTTTTACATGTTGGGTAAAGGAGTGTATAATGGACCCAATTTGTAGGTGAAAATCTTTCAAAATTGCTACAAACACATGAGATGGCAAAAGAAAGTATGATATTTCATATGATTTTTTTTTGACATATACTATTATTCAATAGTAAAATCTCAATCATGATTTTTTTTATTAAAATAGATTGTGAGCATCATGCTAAACTCCTTCAACTCTTAACAGAGGTCAAGCAGCATGTCAGAACCGTCCCGTACTGAAGACTTTGTTTTAATTCCTTTCCCAAAGCTCAAGGAGACACCTGAGAGACATTTAGGAAGGGAATAGATTCCAGCACAAGAATGTTTAAAATCAGCCTGGATTTTGGGTCTGACACACTCTTTCAATTAAGCGGAGTCCAAATATTTATGAGGAGAACATTTCCTCTTTCTCTCTCTCCGTGATCGTGGTGTGTGTAGTAAGCATGTGAATAACAAATGTGTGCGCTGGTAAATGTGTGTGCAATACTGGTCTGCTTAGATGAGAGATCTAGGCATTTGTAAAGCTCAAATACTGCCATTGGGAATGCTTTGGACAACCTAAATCTTCTCCTTTGATTTCCACTAGCCACTAGTTATTTGTATTGGATGCAGTGACAAAACAAAGGCAGAGAATTTCTTCATATGCACTGGATTAATTATTAGTAGAGGCCACAGTGTCTCAATATTGTACAAATATTAACAGGCCCTAGTCACTCATTGATTCATTCGACTCTAAATGATTAGCTACCAAATTAAATTCTTGACTGTAATATTGTTCTAATTTACCTCATCTTCCCTCTTCCTTCCAGCGGTTCAAATGCAGCACAATAAGCTGACGGCACGCTAGGCTGCATGAGCGTACACATCCTCCAATGGGAATGCAGCCTGCAATCACAAGAGGGGCTTTAATGGGTTTCCATTGCTCACACTCTCTCTATTCCACCTTTCTCTCTCTCTCTCTCTCCCTCTCTCTCTCTCTGACCACCCCTCAGTGTGTTGGTCTGACAGTCACGTACATTCACCACAGCCAATCAGCTGAGTGCTACTCACCCATCTGTTTTCACTAGCCTTATTTGGTTTGGCTTCATTCATTAATTTGCTCATTCAAAAAAATATTACATTACACAAAGCGAGATTTATTTAATGAAAAGTCTATAAAAATAGTATTGTGAAACAGATTTTAAACTTGACATTTCTTTCAATATTTTAACATCTTTATTCTTTTTTTGAAATGCTGATTTTCTCAATTTTTTATTACTCCAGCCTTTAGTGTCAAATCATTAGAACATACTCATTTGTTGCTGAAGAGACCTGAAGATGAGCAGTAGAAATAATGTTATATAAAGAACTACTATAAAGAACTGTCTATGCTACAGTATAGATCTGCACAATATATCGTTTCAACCACGATATCGAAATGTGCGAGTCTGCAATAGTCACATCGCAGGCATCTGCAATGTAGTTGGGACTATAATTGACCAGACATTACAGTTACAACAAAGTGGAGTAATTTAAAATTAACTTTAGAGTGAGAATGTATTATTTGCATGTGTTTTTAAGGGGCCTGGCTATAAGAATTTGAAGCAAACTTGAGCCATTTTGGCACAATAAATTAAACGTTTGTAGCCTAAAGATTAATTGAACATTATAAAATTACTAACAGCGCTGAATTATAATGATACAGTATTATTATTATTATGTGATTATTTAATTTGAAACTATTGAAAATAACGAACTATTATTTATTTGCATCTTTTGTCTGTTGTATTTAACTATGCTGGTCAATTTTAAATGATATTTTATGCAAATAAGCTCCACTACAGAATCATCCCAATCAATCTAAAATGATAAATTCTTTACAAGCTATTCAAATCATCTGGTTAAATTGCATTTATTTCGCAAAATATTCATTCATTCATTCATTTCGCTGTCGTCTTAGTCCCTTTATTAATCCGGGGTCGCCACAGCGGAATGATCCGCCAACTTATCCAGTACTTGTTTTACGCAGCGTATGCCCTTCCAGCCACAACCCATCTCTGGGAAACATCCATTCTCATTCATACAGATACACTACGGACAATTGAGCCTACCCAATTCACCTGTACCGCATATCTTTGGACTGTGGGGGAAAATGGAGCACCCGGAGGAAGCCTACGCAACCACGGGGAGAACATGCAAACTCCACACAGAAATGCCAACTGACCTAGCTGAGGCTCGAACCAGCGACCTTCTTGCGGTGAGGCGAATGTGCTACTCACTACGCCACAGTGGCGCCTTCGCAAAATATATCAGAGTGAATTAAAACATTGCGATGTCAGTTTGTTTAACAGTATATCAAGCTGGTTGCATGGTTGTCTGGAATACTTGATTTTGAATGGCCAGTCAGTCCAAGGCATGTTATTCCCAGATAACAATCACTGAATCTAATGACAGGCTCATCCAGATACTTCAAACAATCTTGACCATCAAGGCTATATTATTCACATCTATATTTACATGCTTGTCACTTCACTCTTTTTTGACTGTATGTCTCCATCTTGTGACTTAATAATACATAGGTTAGTGTAGGCTCCATTAAGCCATTTTTTATTTGTATAGAATTAATATAATAATATAATATATTTATTATCCTATATGGTATTACTATTACAGAACAATGTTTAGTGTCTAATTTTTTACATTTTGTGGCAAGTAGCCATGTAATACGTGGGATAAATTACATCCGTGTGGTTGTTTTTGCTTCACGCTGGGCTGCTGATAAGCATGTCAGGCTTTATTCTGCAATAACAACCCCCTGGATGAGCATTACCTCTTACGTAAACCCTGAAAGGATGTTCTTGCATGAGCCAGAAGGGGTATATTTTGTGATAATAACCAACTGGATGTAGATTATGTCGTTATTATACAGCTACTTGCTGAATTCAGTTATCCAGGGGATAACAAACCCAAGGACAGTGTTATTTCAGACAGCCATATATGAAGTAATATTGTAAACAAAGTCATTAAAAAAATTTTGAAATACAACAGAAAACTGAGGCACAAAATCATATCAGTTGCTATTGTATTGAATAAGTGGGCGTATTACAATCCACATGAAAGGAGCAGCTTTATTAGTTACAGTCTGATACCAAAAGTTGTCATGACCGACAGTGCATATTTGGAAATAAGACTGAATGCTGTGACTGACCAGTTGTAATTAAGTATTCTAGAGCATCATGCATTAGCTCACTCACAAATCCCTTTCTCATTACGTGATGAGATCAGATTATGTTTAATATAGGACAACTTGATATTTTTGGTGTGATCTGGTGCAGCCAACATTACCTCATTTTTGGCTTGCAGATAGTAGACAGTGTGGGGGTTGCTCCACGGGAGTTAAGATGTCGCCATCCTCCATCATGGCCCCCGACCTTGTGACAAATTGCCCATGACGTGGCTCTGCTCGCCAGGCACGGAAGCCTATTCTCTCTTGTATCCCTCAGTCCCTCCAACCTGCCTTCTCCTGTCCTCCCATTGTTCCATCCTTCCACTGCTCCGAGTTCTACAGTATCCTCCATTTCTCTTTAGCTCGGTGTGGAGGGACAGTTTTATGTGCTTGTCCTGCTTTTGAATCAGCACGCAGAGAGGCATAGACAGGGCAGGAGGGGGGAAAGGCTAGCTTCTGCTGAGTAACTGAAAGGAACCAATCACAATGATCACAACGTAATTAATCAGCAGATGGACATATGTATCACTTAGCCAGTAAACAGTATTAGTAAGACTTTGTATCCAAGCACACACTTGCCATGATCTTAGCTATTTTATAGCTGTTCAAAAAGGGAACATCAGATCACATTTCACCACAAGACTGTCTACCGTAAGCACCACAGTATTTTTAATGGCTTTATTGGATACAATGTAATTTGTATTGTTTTTAATGGAAATTGTAACGGTCGTTGTCTTCACTGGCCTTTTTGTCTCAAAAAACATTAAAACCATTGAAATATACAGGGTTTTATGGTTAGAATTTGTATGATTATTATTGTTTGTAATTTTTTTATTGTATTTGTAGTGAAGCTCATTAGAACCTCTGTGATGTTTTTGTTGTTGTTTTGTTTCCAGCAGGAAAAGCATATTTCTAGTAGGCTATATTTTCAAGTATAATTTCTGGTGACATATATAAAATATATATAGGCTACAAAAAAAAAGAGAGAGAGTTTCTGTCTCTTTCTTAAGGAAGAGGCCATGCATTAAAATATTTTTTCTCTCTTGTTATGCCGTGATCACGAGAAAACGAGTTGTTAAGTCCAGACTACGAGATAATTAAGTCGTTATCACGACATAACAAGAGAGAAAAAATATTTTAATGCATGGCCTCTTAGGACTTCCGTACTTTCTGACATTATTGAAAAAGTTAAATTAATGGCATGCCAGACTCAAACAAATCGTGAATGGCTTTAAATAATGTATGAACGCACTAACCTTGCAAACGGTGTCAAATCCAGAGGATATCAACATTAGATTATTCGCAGTATCGCTGTCATTTCACCACACCGTCCCGGTTACTGAAAACGTTAATCCAAACGCACGGATGTGCTTTTCACGCGCAGTCACCGAACTTCCGGTGATAGTTTTTTTACAGCGTTGATAATGTAATTTAATAAAACATATTCAGTTGAACAGACATAAGCATTAATTTAGTTGTTCAAGAGTACCACGAGCTGAAACGCCGCTAACCCTCTTGAGGAGCAGCAAATGTGGAAAAATAAGTTCACATTTTAATGTAGTGCGGAAACAACAAACCAAAAACAAAACGCAGCGAGTTTATAATGGCATAACAGTTCACCGGAAGCTTTTAAATTTGAACATTATTCAAGATTATTCGTTTCATACATGTGTCGTTGACAGCCAATCAGAATCCTCGAAAAATACACTCATTGGCCACTTTATTAGGTACACATTACTAGTACCGGGTTGGGCCTCCTTTTGCCTCCAGAACTGCCTTAATCCTTTGTGGCATAGACTCAACAAAGTAGCTTACTTTTCCTCAGAGATTTTGGTCTATATTGGATATATTGGATGGGGGGACAGCTGAGTTCTAAAAGTTTACATTTATATAATTATTAATCACCTGTTTCTAAATGGTCTGTCTCAAAAATTTAGGGGGACATATCCGACCCTTCCCGCCCGGTTGCTACGCCCCTGTTCCAAAGGTGCTCTGTTGGATTGAGTTCTGGTGACTGTAGAGGCCATTTGAGTACAGTGAACACATCGTCATGTTCAAGAAACCAGTCTGAGATGATTCATACTTTATGACATGGTGTGTTATCCTGCTTGAAGTAGCCATCAGAAGATGGGTACACTGTGGTCATAAAGGGATGGACATGGTCAGCAACACTACTCAGGTATGCTGTGGCATTGACACGATGCTCAATTGGTCCTAACGGGCCCAAATTGTGCCAAGAAAGATATCCCCCACACCATTACACCACCAGCAGCAGCCTGAACCATTGACACCAGGCAGGATGGATCCATGCTTACATGTCGTTGAAGCCAAATTCTGACTCTATCCGAATGCCGCAGCAGAAATCGAGACTCATCAAACCAGGCAACATTTTTCCAATCTTCTATTTTCAATCTTCTACAGAGCCTGTGCGAATTGTAGCCTTAGTTTCCTGTTCTTAGGAATGGTACCCTGGAGTGGTCCTCTGCTGCTGTAGCCCATCTGCCTCAAGGTTTGACATGTTGTGCGTTCAGAGATGCTCTTCTACGTACCTCGGTTGTAATGAGTGGTTATTTTGAGTTACTGTTGCCTTTTAAACAGCTCAAACCAGTCTTCTTCTCTGGCATCAACAAGGCATTTGCACCCACAGAACTGCCGCTCACTGGATATTTTCTCTTTTTCGGGCCATTCTATGTGAATCCTAGAGGTGGTTGTGTATGAAAATCCCAGTAGATCAGCAGTTTCTGAAACACTCAAACCAGCCCGTCTAGCACCAACAACCATGCCACGTTCAAAGTCAGCTTTCTTCTCCATTCTGATGTTTGGTTTGAACTGCAGCAGATTGTCTTGACCATGTCTGCATGCCTAAATGCATTAAGATGCTGCCATGTGATTGACGGATTAGAAATTTGTGTTAATGAGCAGTTGGACAGGTGTACCTAATAAAGTGGCCAATGAGTGTTTTTATGACGATGAATGTTTTTTTCATTGCCTTTAAAGTGAAATAACTAAATAGGCTTAGGTTAAAACTATAGATGACCATTAGCGTTTATCTAAATGTTCAGATTTTTTAATAAAAAAGACTATTATTTTATCTTATAATATTGTTTTTATCAAGCTATACGCAGGTTCATGCATTTCACTGTGATGATTTCTAACAGCATAATAGTTTTAATACTGAACTGTAATTATATTTTACATCACCAACAAAACCCTGACAGAAAAAGTTCAGCATTTCTTAATTATAAAATCATTAAAATGAATTGTTAGGTATGATATATGAGCTGTTTTCATTGTGTGGCCTAGCTAAATGTAATCTATCATCAATCTATCAGCGCGCACACACACAGACACACACACAAGTATGCATTCACGCATTCACGCACACACACACACACACACACACAAGGATGTCTGTTTAGAAAAATAATGTTTTTAATCAAATCAGACATAATGCCAAAGATGGCCAATTTAGTAATAGTAATTTTGCATTAAAAAATCCTCTGTGTCTGCAGCTTTAGCTCACTGTAGGGAAATTTTTGTGGATAAACTACAGCTAATTAAAAATACACACTTCGTGATCAACAAAGCACTTCCCATGTCCATTTCATGCCCACAAAAAATCAATTAGCCATTACATGCACCTTTAATATTCAGCTCAACAAGTAAACGACCCTAGAATTAGCAGTGAAAGCATTACGAGCTGCAAAGATGTCACTGGACGGAAGACATGGTTCTGCAACTAGGTTTGTATCAAAACATCTTTCGTCGTATGGATCCTATAGGACGAAATATGAGCGTTTGGAAAACTTGAAGGATTTCAGCTGGTATGAAGTGAGCTCCTCGTTCACTGTTGTTTTGGGAGACCGACCAAAGCTGAAGAAAAGGAAGAGCCGGCAGATGTGGACGCAGCTCAAAAATGATATTAGGTGTGGTTAGGAAGAGAGAAAAGAGATGATACAGGAGGATGGAATGGAGGAAGAATGGAGAAAATAAACAGAGTACAGTCAAGTCGATGGGTGCGGGTGGAAAGATGGAGAGAGAGAGAGAGAGAGAGAGAGAGAGAAGCCAAAGGATTAAAGAGGAGTAAATGAGGGGAACAGTGTGAGATGGAGGAGAAAAGCAAACACATTTTTAAGTTATGAAGGTCCAGCTAGTGTGTTTGCTCAGATGGTTTTGCTCATAGTGAAGAGGGGGGTGCTGGATCAAAAGGCCATGTCATTCTGTAATGGAGCATAAACGTAAGTGATGCTGCTCCTGCTCTCTCCTTCTTTAATAACTCAACTCTATTACCCCACAGAGTCTCTGCGAAAACACAGCCTGTGACAACATCCAAAGAACATTTGAAATCAGTTAGCTAAGAGCCCAAAGACCCGCTCCTCTTTAACCTTCTACGTACAGCATAATATCTTTAATCTGAATCACTCTGAGGCACCGATGAAGCTGCTAATCTAGAGTGGCAGGAGATTATTTTGCTTCATGGCGCCACATTAATTTCAGATTAAATAATTAACGCAAACAAGAGATCTGTCACTCAGAACATTTAGATCTACAATACTACCGCTCAAACTAATAAAGAATAAAATATAATAATGAGCAACTTACATTTAATATGGGTAGCAATTAAGTTTCTGTTTTTGTTTCGTCACTGAAAATAGGCCCATATGATGCCATCACGTAATTAATTATCAGGAAGAAAACTGCATGCTTACAATTAACACCTTTTTCTGACTAACATCATTTTCATTGCAGTCATTTTTACACTGATCCATCTAAATGTGAACTGGTTTGATCCATATCTGTAACAAAAAGGATTTAGCAGCTTCCAAAGGGCACTTCAGAGTGAAAACCATCATGGCCGCCATATTGAAGTGTCGTTCCAAACCAAAGTGCTCAAAACTGACTGACTTTTGGCTGTGACACGCTGCATTCCATTCGTAATTGGCTCATCCCTATGTTCTAATCCCTTCGAAGCTGTCACTCCAAAGGGTAAACCCTATGAGGGGATTAGGGCATAAGGACGAGTGTTTGAACAAATCACTTGCTCAAATGATTCAATGACTGTGGCCAAAATCAATAGTAGAATGTGTGTCTGGTTTGAATCTTTTTGTATGTAAAAGATATTTAAAAACATGCTTTGTATAACATGAATGTAGTATGAACAGCGGTGGACAAAGAAGACATTAAAGAGATGATTTATAGTACAGATAAACTAAATATTAGTCCAGTAAAAGTGTTAAGCTAGTTTCAACTGCAGTGCAAAAGTAGCCCGTACTTGATTTCATTACAATGAATTATTAATATATTTGTACAAGTATTCATAGATGAATGATTATTGAAGTGTTACTGGCAAAACATCTCATCCACCAATGACAAAAATTCAAGTGTGCAACGTTTGGCACCATCAATCAAGGCGCTGAAGCTAAATGGAGGTTTGCTCTGACTGGAGGGTTGGAATCAGTAGGGACCTGACTCAAGAACGACTTGCTAACATATTCAACAGGTTATCTGAAAAGAACGAATCAGCTCATTCAAACATCGAACACGTCATCTCTGAGCAGGTTATACATTAGGGCTGTGCAATATGGACAAAATAATCATACTGCGATTTTTTTGAAGAAATATTGCAATTGCGATTTTGGCAGCTGTTTTTGCTTCTTCGAACAAGCTACATACACACATTCTAAATGCACAAAAAGTGCACAATACTATGTTATTTCATTGTGAAATGTTTTGTTAAGATTAATAAATAAAACTAGTAAAATTGTCTTTAAAACAGACAACATAAAATAAATAAAGATTAACTAACCTCATCTCTAGTTAAAAACATACTTTACACAGTAGCACTAACTGCTTGATAAACAAATCTGTAATAAATTGTCTTAAAAACAGACAACATGAAAAAATAAAGATTAACTAACCTCATTTCCAGTCATAACAATAAATAAAAACTAACATAAAATCAAAACCACCTATTCGGTTCTCCCGCTCAACTTCGTAGCTCTGATTGGTTAACATCTTTCTCCCGCTCAGCTTAGCTATAATTGTCCCGGTGTGCTGCATCAGCTCTGATTGGTTAACATATTAAAATCATGCGCACAAGAACGTGAACAAAAATCTAAATAAATTAATAGATAAAATTGCAGCCTTACGCGATTTAGAAATTGCATGTGCTTAAATCCCGATTTTTTTGCGATTAATTGCACAGCCCTATTATTCATGGAGTTCAAAATAATTAATAATTCCTTACATTTAAATAGCCCTTTTTTAGACACTCAAAGCACTTTACACAATGGGGGAGGGGTCTCCTCATCCACCACCAGTGTGCAGCATCCACCTGGATGATGTGACGGCAGCCATATTGCGCCAGACCCCTCACCACACACCAGCTGATCGGTGGAGACAATTATGATATGGGGATGGTTGGGACGCCATGATGAACAGAGGCCAGGATGACGAGGTTACACCCTACTCTTTTTCGAAGAACATCCTGGGGTTTTTAACAACCACAGAGAGTCGGGACCTCGGTTTAACGTCTCATCCGAAAGACAGTTATACGGAAATAACCTGGAATGACATGTTCTTATGAAATATAGTAGAGTCAATGTATGATGTTTTGCTTTGGAATGAAGTAAAAGTTTCCTTTTTGCACACCACTCAAACAATATTACAACTGGCATACTGTAATAGTGCAAATTGTGGCATACCTTTGGCTCGTTCCTGAATGAATCAGTGCTCTGAAGAAATTCTTTGACTAAATTATTCCATGACTTACTCATAAGTTCTGTTACAACAATGTAGTCTGCAGAAAAAAGTCACTAAAACTGAATCCTAAACGTGCGAACACAGACAGGTGTCAAGCGGTTTAATCGGGATTAAGCAGGTCTGATGTAGATCAAACTGGAAAGCGTGCAGAGGACTTTTTTATGAAGGGTTCATGAAGGGGTCTACAACCCTGACACATACGTAAACACATAAAAGTCACACACGAGGTGCGCAAGAAAGCCGGATGGCTAGCACATGTGGGTAAGCTTTATTTCACTTTGCAAGGAGCAGTGGAAGTGCAGCAGATGTGTTCAGAAGCATGACTGTGTAAACATCTGAATGTTGAATCGCTTTATCGTTAAATCTATCCATACTTTTCCATACTAGAAATCAACCATCAAGTGGATGAAACACGCACAAATACTTGCAAACGAGGAATAGCTGCGGCACAATCGAAACCCGACCAGAACATTTACCTGGGTTGATAAACATTAAGCTTACACAGTACTAAATGTAATCAGATATATGACATATTGCAAGGTCTTTCAGAGACCATCATGTAAACTGATATTTTAGGGGCGTACAGTACACTTCGGATTTCAATTTTAGGCCTCAGATTGGAGGTAAACAGATGGATTTTAAACATTCTTTATCAGTAAATTAGTAGGAAAAGATCCAATCATGACAGTGTTTCTAAAATGACTCAGATCAAAGGTATGCCATGAGCTTCTCATTTTCGTTTTCTTCACCATGTAATCATAACAAAAAGGAGTATTTTTGATGGGAAACTACACTTAAAATAATAATTACTGCTGGTTGTTCAAACTACCCGTTTAAAATGAGCTGAAATAACACAATTATTGTCATTTCATTGGGCAAATTATTTGTTTTATGTTCAGCCCACTGAAATTTGTCCACCATCAAGTAAACTTAAGCCTTTTCTGTTGGGACAACATGAAGGAATTGTGTTGGTCCAACTACGTGGTTAGGGGATTAGTAGATCCCAGCATGCTTTGCGTGGGATTGAATTAGGAAAGGGAAACATTTACAATAAAAATAATCTTTGGTGTTTAAAGATAATAAAAGGCTTGTTGGAGTTTAATCTTCACCTTAGTTTGAATATTTGGAAGAGTTTTATGTAATGTTTGAGTTTTGAGATTGCCATCTTGCAGGAGAACCCATGTTTTGAGTGTTGGCAGCTTAATTAGCAAAAATGCAGTTTGTTGCTTTGCTCAGTGAGCAATAACTGTCCTAAAATTAATTCTGAGATCAGTCTCAATCAACTGTATATGCTTAAAAATGTCTCTGTAGGATAGAAAGTTATTTAAGAAAACATAAAGAGATTTCGAAATGCACAACACATAATAGATATACAAGATATTATCAGGCCTCTGAGCTTAAGTTAAATAAAAATACATGTGTATTTACACTTTTATTTGATAAAATCATGTTGGACTAGCTCAACTGCATTTGAATGTGTAAATAGTTTTTTTTAAAGTTGTGCTAAACACATTTAATGGATGGAAATCCTGCTCTCAAATAAATTGAGTTCATCCAATGAGTTATTTTTTTAAGTGCAAGCTTAATTTCTGAAGCTGAAAAATTATTTTCTGAACAGATCCATGTAAATAAACCACACAGACAACATAGCATTCTGTAGTATTTCTTATATTTGTATAGATTTATATATTACACATTTATTACTGACACAGAGCGTCATAAAGCAGAAAAACATGGCAGAAATATTTGTAAAACTTTACATTAGGTGAGTAAGCCCACAAAAGAAAAAAGAAAAAATCACAGATGTTTTACCACGCCATCGAACGGGGACATAAAAAGAGACACGAAAGGAGAGACTTGCTTTTAAATGTTTTAAAATGACTTTGAATATCGACGTGATGGCTATAGAGGCAGCAAGAACCAGCTCGCTAACTACACAGCTATTTCATCTTCCTGAACTACAGAAGCCAATATTTGTGCTGTATCTTTGATGCTACATTGACCCGGACGTTCACCAGTCGATTTCTGTCTGACACCAACCCCACATTACATACGGAATACAAATGAGTTTAAAAAATCACATATATAGAAAGGAAAACAGCTCATAAAGACAGAGAGGATTCCGAATATAAAATCTTTAAGTTGTTACTTCACAAAAAAAAAGTGTTAGGCTGCTTTCGAAAAAAAGTTCCTGCTGAAAACAAGACGAAATTCGAAAGAATGTCGTTGTTTTCAGATGCGTGAAGATCCTTCATTGTTGGCATTTAGTGTTTATTAGAGTTTCTCGTTTTAAGGTACAAATGGTGTCTGCTTTTGCTGGGATTGGGGAAGCCCTTGGAGACGTGGGTCCTCCGCAGAGGACAAGGCAAATTAGCCCTTGCATTGGGGAACAGAGCCCCTTTTAAAGCACTGCGAATGCTCACCGCTGGGATCAAGCACACATTGAGAAACACTAACTCTCGACAGCAGAGATACAACTGTTACGAAGCAAATCATCGATGGGGTTCAAGCGAATCCATTAAAAACCCTGTGCGCATTTTAGTTTTCTCTTCCATTGGCTCATTGCATCATTGTGCTTTTCCATCTATATTTGGCAAACCTGCTCAAAGCGATAACATCATTTGAGCCATCATTTTATGAAACTAACGGGTTATTAGTAATATAATAAAATAGACGTGACGGCACATTTGGTGAAAACATGAAAATGGTGTCCCTTAACATTACAATGGTAGTCTGACGTGAATAAGCTACACTGACAAACGTGCACGTCTGTAATTCATCTTAATATGGAAATATTCAAAACATTTTGGTCTGTTTATCAACAAAGATCCCTCTGAACAGTCAGGTCAGTGCTTGTAATTTGAAAAATCTCACAGTGAATAATTGCTATGGATATTTTGGTTTAGACTGACGTGCCATCTATAAGGCCTGAGCTCACAGAAGCACTTGGAGGACACCTATAACGGGAACTGTTTAGGTAAAGCCCTGGATAGAAGTTTGAAGGATCAAAGTTTAGGCAGTGTTTTCCCTTCAGTATCCTATCAGGAAGCATAAAGAACTGAACTGGCACTAAACATAGGAAGAGAAAAGGCCATCATCTAAAAAAGGGGGTTCTTTTAGACTTAAACGTGCGTTTGTTTTCCTGTTTGATTATTTTAAGTAACAGAAAAGAGGCACTGAGGTCAGTGTATAAGTTTTCCTTTGCTGTTAAACAAGACACGTCACTAACTAGTAGGCTTTTTGACATTGCTAAAGTGAAAATGGCACTAGACTTAAAATAAAAAAAAATCTGTAATTGTATTTTTGAAAGCTTATACCATCATTGCACATTCAAAATGAAAAGAAGAAACTTTAAACAATAGATTTTAGGGGGAATAAACGTAAATGTAGTAGACAGATGTGCAATGCTCAGCTATGGAAAAGACCGTGGCATTCAAGAAGTAAGGCTTCCTTGTGAGCGTGAAGTGATCTACTGCTGAAGCATTTTCTCTCCTTTTATTCTCCGTTTTATTCTCCTCATTTTCACTGCGACTTACTTTTCAGTGAATACAAATGGAGAAATTAATGCTCAACAAATATCCAGAACGATTGTTAGTGCAGCTTTTTTGTCCTTTTTTTGCTTAGATATGGTGTACGTTTATACACAATTCATATTACAAATTGTTAACTATACATATCAAAATAACAAACGCTACCCTTCTGACTTTATAAAAGTCTGAATAGATCAAAACGATTAATAATTTCATTCACCGATATCCTGACATTCCTTCTTTTTTTTTCTTTTCTGTTTCTTTTTTTATTATTATTCTTTGTACACAGTGTTTGATACTCAGTGCTACGTTACTGTAGTATAAAAATCTCGATTCTCCAGAAAGGTGCTTCACTGGATCTGGATCGTTGAGAACGTGGAGAGGAAGCAGAAGCATGAGAGGCCTTCACCCAGACAGCCCTCGTTTTCCATCCCCCCTAACGATCCTCCATCGATATCATTGAGAACCAGCGACAGAATTAATGAATGAACAGAAATAACCTCCAGAATCCCTGTGTTTGAGAGCGCACAGACCTCAGATCTCAGCAGTCAGCCATGTAGCGGCCTGTGAACGCACAAAACAGATACATCAACTGCTTTGTTATTTCAAAGGCAAAACTAAAAAAAGTATTGAACACGCCATGATATTGACAGGTAAATATATCTCTAAAGGAGCTGTTGACATAAAATTGACCCAGATTTTGGTAAAAAAATGGTCCTGAGGGTCTTGTCTATTAACTCTTATCTTTAGTTCTTATTTTCTATTGGAATCAGGTCAGGTGTCATTCTAGCAGCTATATTTTTGTTTCTGAAACCAACTTTCAAGCCAAGTATTTTTTGGCTGCGTTTAGTCTTGCAGAAATGTCCACCCTGGTTTCACCTTTATCATCTGTAACGTAAGTGTTGGGACTGAAGCAGCTAATATTCATTTACACTGATGAACGGCAGAGGGTTGCAGAATAACTACTGAGAGATTTCAGCTGCTTTCTGGGTTTTCCATGCTTTTTTTTACACCTCTTTCTTCATGTGTTCAATACTTTTTCCTTGTGTCAATTCATTTTATTAAACCTAGCGTAATTTCCACACTAATTAGCTTTGTTTTAGTTACTTTGGTTATTACTAAAATCTTGTGAAAGCTTCAAGTCAACAGCCCCTTTAGAAATTTCTAAGAAAAACGGTGAGGTGTTTAAAATACTTAATGTACCTGCTGTATGACTGAAAACTAACATTAAAAATGTTCTGAAGTTTACATTAATATGATCTGAAACCATTTTAGTTATAGGGTATCATCCTTACCAGTGGCGAATCTCTTTTTATTGAGGGAGAGCCGATAACCGGAGCCAGCTAGTTCCATATCGACCCCAGAGAGAGAGCTGCCCTCGCTGAAGAACTGAACCGCTAGGGTGGCAGGGATGGATGGACCTTCAGACAGCTCAAACTTTGCCCTCAGTGAACCAGAGCCTGAATCACACACACACACACACAGTAAACACAAAGTAAACACTGAAATGTTTTCTGCCAAATGACCTTTAAGACTCTATGACGTATTCCCAGGGATGCAAACACTCACTGGGGGGTGAATAAGGAAAAGAAAACAGCAATCATTAATTCGCTGCTTTGAGACAAAAGATTCAAATAAACCAGAAATGTGCAGATTCTATACTTAACATTTAGTCACTCGTAGGTTGAATATGTAGACTAAATCTGAAAATTACATAAAATAACAAAAACTGCTGGACTTATTAACAAATCTGTGATTTTTTTTTCCTAGTGATGTTTGACAGAGCAAGGGCATTTTCACATATATAATAACTATAATATATATTTTTTCCTCTGGAGAAAGTTTTATTTCTTTTAGTTTGGCAGGAATAAAAGCAGTTTTTAATAATAAAATTGATAAAGTAAATTTGTAATAAAATAATAATTAATAAAATCAATGTATTTTGCCCCTAAAGAATTTGTTTTTGATTGGCTACAGAACAAACCACTGCTTCCCACCGATTCCCTAATTAACCTATCGTGCCCAGCTAACCTAATTAACCTAACTAAGCCTTCAAATAGCACTTTAAGATGAATACTAGTATCTTGCAAAATAACTAAATAAATAAAAAATGAGTTATTAATACTTATATCTTTTAAAATGTGTTGAAATTTGTCTTCTTTCACTTAGAAAATATGTGAAAAAGAAAAAGATATTTTCACAGAATGGCTCTTCATTTTGCAATCAACTGTATGTAGTCATATGAATGCTTAAAGGGAAGAGAAACATACTGTAACGACTCACTGATCTTCATTATCTTACAGTGTGTGAGGGAAAAAAATCGCCGCACATTTGGTGCACTTTTCCCCTCAAACTTTCGACAGGTTCCCTCTGCCCACCCACTCCTCATTTCAAGAAATTCCTAGGATCTAGAACTGACAAGCTTGAATCCAAACTTTAAATTTCAGAGAAAGGTGACACGTTTGCATCCCTGTATTTCTATCTCTCTGAAAACAATGGTTATGAAAGTATTTTCACACCCTGTCCCAAGAACGACCATTTTCAGTTATTTATTTATTTTTTTATGTTATAGGTTATTAAGAATATTTTAATTTATTCATTACATTTTTTTCCATCTTTAATGTGTTTGTGTGTTTTTTAAAAAGTTACAGTGTTACAATTGTACATGGCACCATGAGAATTTCTCTCAATGAACCTGATGAGTAATGTCATAAAAACTTGAGAACGCTCTGTTCTTACCTTCATTTTCAGACTTGTCTGAGATGTCACTCAGTTTCCATAATGACTTATTCTGTTCTGCATTCCTGAATAAAACACATCATTTAAGAGTTAAACTGATGTTTTAGAGTCAGTTAGATCTGTTGTTTAAAATAAACTAATATAATTAAACAATAAGGTCAATAATGTTGTTAATAACAATTTAGTTAATAGCAATTATTAATCATAGTTCAACATTTACAAATGCACTATTTAAAGCTGTGATGGCTAGCATTAGTAAATGTTAGCATTAGTAAATGCACTCTGAGTTAATAACTAACAATGAAAAACTTCATTTTCATTAACTAATGTTAACAAAGCTAAATAAAAAATGTAATTATTCATTGTTTTGATCAATAGCAAGGATGCATTAAATAAATCAAGTCACAGTAAAATCTTTCTGTAAAGTAAATATTTCTGAAAGGGGCGCCACCGTGGCCTAGTGGGTAGCATGTCACAGTCCAAAGACATACGGTACAGGTGAATTGAGTAAGCTAAATTGTCCGTGGTGTATGTGTGTGAATGAGAATGTATGGATGTTTCCCAGAGATGGGTTGTGGCTGGAAGGGCATCCGCTGCGTAAAACAAATGCTGGATAAGTTGGCGGTTCATTCCGCTGTGGCGACCCCTGATAATAAAGGGACTAAGCCGAAAAGAAAATGAATGAATGAAATATTTCTGAAAGATCATGTGACACTGAAGACCGGAGGAATGGCTGCTGAAAGTTCAGAAATCCCAGAAATAATTTTCAAAATATATTAAAATATAAAACAGTTATTTGAAATTGGTGGTATTATTTTTACACTGATAATGTTTTACTCTATTTTGGACACATACTGTAAATGCAGCTCGCAAAATCTTACCAAACTCAGTCATTTGAATGGTAATATACATTTCGTACTAAACTTAATGTTATAATGAACAGGTTGTTTATTTGCTTTACAAAATAGTGTGTGTTTGTATGTTTGTGTGTTTTGCCTCTGCAACTCACCAGATGGCGTTGGGGAGAGACTGCATGTTCATCACCCCGCCGTTGACGGGCACTAACACCTGTACATTGGTCAGAGGTGCAGGTGGCTGCATGGCCTCTGGGTTGTATCTGTAGTCCACTCGCAAGTCTGTAGTGCTACGAGAACACTTCCAATACACCACTAGGTTCAGAGGCGTCGATTGAATCCCGTTTGAACACACCTGACAAAAAAAGACACGAAAAATGTTTCACCATGGCTTATCGTTAACATGATTAACGCAAAGACCAAGCACACTAAATTTGATCAGTTTGTATGTACAGTATCTTCAACAATGTAAGATATATATATATTTTTAATTATCGGAATGTGCAGCGGTTTAGATTTCAAAACAATTTATATAATGCAATTAAAATCAAGCTGGGAAAATGTTTTGTGTAGAGAATGGAAGAAAAACACAACACTAGCTTCAGTTCTGCTTGAAGTACATTCATTTAACTTTGACGTTGGGCGTAGTGTGTGTAGTGAATACTGTTTCAATTTAAAGGAACATTTCACCCCAAAATTAAAACTTGTTCATTCTGAAGTGGTTCCAAACCTTTAAGAGTTTCTTTTTATACTAATAAATGAAGATATTTTGACAAATGTTGGAAACTGGTAGGGGCAGCCTGGTGGCGCAGTGGGTAGCACAATCGCCTGACAGCAAGAAGGTCACTGGTTCGAGCATCGGCTGGATCAGTTGGCATTTTTCTGTGTGGAGTTTGCATGTTTTCCCGGTGTTCACATGGGTTTCCTTCGAGTGCTTTGGTTTCCCCCAAAGTCCAAAGACATGCGGTATGGCTGAATTGAATAAGCTAAATTGGCTGTAATGTATGTGTGTGAATGCAAGAGTGTGTGGGTGTTTCCCAGTGTTGGGTTGCAGCTGGAAGGGCATCCGCTGCATAAAACGTGCTGGACAAGTTGGTGGTTCATTCCGCTGTGATGCCCCTTGATTAATAAAGGGACTAAGCCGAAAAGAAAATGAATGAATGAATGAATAAATGAATGGAAACTGGTAGCCATTGAAATCCTCAGTAGGAAAAACAACACTATGGATATCAATGACTACCACTTTCCAACTTGCTTCAAAATGTCTTGTGTTCATTAGAAGAAAGAAACCGGTTTGGAAGAAACTGGAACAAAAGTATGAAACAGGTTTGGAACAACTGATGACAAAAATGTTATCTTTTGGGTGAAAGGAGTGAGAGGTACCAAAATGAATGTTTATAACTAACATTTGTGAAACTTTCATTGTGCTTAAATGTAATATTAGTCTAATATACACATTATATCTGAATTCAATTAAACCAAAAACATTTCTTTTCAATCAGTATTTTGTATAAAGTACCCCTAATGGCTGTGTGTTTGTTTTTTGAAAGTGAATGTCAGCTATGTTAAGCGACCTTGAGCTATGGAAAGGTGCTTAATAAATAAAACTTCTTTTAGACATTGTAAGTGACATCAATGCAAATTGTGCAGAAACTTGACTCGTCTGTGTTTTTCTTTTTCATTGATTTAACAAAGTGCAACACATAATCAGATTAATCTTCCAAAACACAGTAAAGATACTGTAATACTAACAAGCTTTTCTCACGTTTCTTATAAACTTAGACTAACAGAGTAGTACTGTAAACTGGTAACTGAATGAAAGGCCATGAACCTGGTACTTTAGGATGTCCACGTTGTAATAGGATGCGGCAGGGTTTTGCTCTGAGCTCTTCCTGAGGTACGACGTTAATGCAGGCATGTTCAGCCAGAAGTCCTTTGTGTTTGTGTCACTCTGGGAGGAGTCACTGGATACACACACACACAGAGAAAACACTATTAGGAGTTCAATAATTCATTGCTGCGTGTCATTGTAGCAGCATGGAGCAACTAACTCTACTGCAGCAGCTCAGCTATTAAATCACAAATCCCTCTTGATTTGATTAGTCATGCATGGGAGCTGTTGGCACGAACCCGCACAAAGGTGAGGGTCAGTTTAGTTAAAGCACAGCCTTCAGGACTAAAATAAGAAGGTTGTTACAAAAACATACAAATTATTGCTTTTATCATATTCTCATATTCGCTGCAGTTGAAAAGTTTTTCTTTATATCTTTGAAAGGCGTCTGTTATGCTCAACAAGGCAGCATTTATTTAGTCATAAATACAGTAAAAAGATTTCAACATAAAATAGATGGATATAACGCAATATCCCATTTACAGTATTTTTCAAATGCATGCTCCCCTAAAACAACACCGAACAATACCAGAGAAGAATGCATATTTATAATTGCAATAACACATTTGTCTGTGCAGAATCTGACCTGTGCAGTAGTTGCTGGTTGGGCATGATTTGCTCTAATCTGCTGGCGTTTAAGAGTTTGAAGCTGAGTACAGCAGGAGAAGGACTTGAGGTGAAAATCTTGATGATGCCGCTGGGGAAGGACAGGGTCATGTCTCCCGTGATCTTCACAATGCACCTAAAAACCACATTCAAGGATTAAAAACACTAAAATACAAAATCAAACAAATAGAGCGCTGGGGAAGCTTAAATAATGTGTCTGAGCTCTTTAGGTAAGGGATTCATCAGAATAAAGAGCAAAAATCAGATCAAGGCATTCGAAAAATGTAGAAAAATATCTTTTCAGGTTTCTTAAGGATTAGCCATGTGAATAAAGGCTTTTTAATATTTTTTCTACATTTTTTGAGCGCCATGGACTCATTTTTGCTGGTTATTCTGATGTAAAAAGATACGTTTAAAGAGAGTACAATTAAATATCTTCTTCACTAGTGAATTATTTTAGAAAGCATTTAAAGATTTGATTCATTTTCTTGTCTAAGCTTTTCTACAATTTATTAGAGCTGCATGATATTGCCATCTGCTATATATATTGTGATAGGAATACAATTTCTCCAGACTGTTTGAATTGCCCTTTTTAACCATTTTCTGGGGAGTCCAACAGTATTAGAGACAAATATTGAATAATCACAATGCAAAAAAAAACACATTCCAAATATATAAATTCTTAAATCAAGAAATTTTCTAGACAAGCAAAAATATTGTTTAGTTTTCAGAAATATTAACAATTTTTTTCTTAAAATAAGCAAAATAAACTGTCAATGGTGTAAGAAAATGAATATTGTTTTAAGTTTGAAATGTAGATATTTGAGGGGTGGCACGGTGGCTCAGTGGTTAGCACTGCAGCAAGAAGCTCGCTGGTGTGAGTCCCAGCTGGGCCAGTTGGCGTTTCTGTGTAGAGTTTGCATGTTCTCCCCTTCGGATGCTCCGGTTTTCCCCACAGTCCAAAGACATGCAGAATAAGTAAGTGGACCGTAGTGAATGAGTGTGTGTAAATGTGAGCGTATGGGTGTTTTCCAGTACTGGACTGCGGCTGGAAGGGCATCTGCTGTGTAAAACATATGCCAGAACAGTCGGTGATTCATTCTGCTGTGGCAACCCCTAATAAATAAGAAACTATGTTGAAGGAAAATGAATGAATGTAAATATTTGGACTAGTAAAAAGACAAAAATACTAAGTAGGAAAAGCATGAAAATAACACTGTATAGTTTTTATCGTAAAAATAATTAAATATAATTAATAATGATTACACCTACGAACATCATAACTTCTTGTTACCAAATGTTTTGAACTCTCTTGAAACGCTCACGGTCACAGGCCTGAAAAACACATGCTAATGATACTTTGACTCTATTATGGTTAAACTCTGCATTGAATCTACAAATCCCATGTGTTCTGTGGCTCCTGGTCAACTATAATTCAGCCTCCACATTGCACATCCAGCGATTTCGATGCTGAAACGATAAACTGTGTGGTCCTACTCTGTATAATCTTTAGCAGGGCAGACGTTGTGAAACTCACTTGCTTGGATCTGCTCCTTTGAAATAGGCATTGACTGACTCTGTGAATGCTACCGCAATAGGCAATGCATCTTGGGAAGCCAGAGTCACTGGACTGGGCCCACGAGATGTCCCTATGAGAAGGACAGAAAAAGAAAATAAGTATAAAAAAAAAAAAACAGGCATCAAAGTATGGATCAAAATCGTCAATATGAATCAGTTCAGACAATTCAGTCCTTTACAGTGACAAACGCTGACAGATCAACAGGAAAAAAGCAATTTGTGAGCCGCATCATTTCTGACATGCATCCTCATCAGCCACAATAACACAATAGTCATGTTTTATTGATTAGAGGTTATCCACATTAGTTTGAGGCGGGTAAAACACACTGACGATCAAACAGTGAGTCGCAGAATGGGAGAAGGTGTGGTGTAACTGGTTGATCAGGGACAGATGATGATCATCCGTGAGTCAGTTAGTGAGTTAAAACAAAATGTCCTTCTAGGCTCTTTCCACTGTACCTGCCGGAGTCTCACATCTCTTCTCAAATGTGGGCAGTTTCCCCACGAACACATCGTCCTCTTAATGTGAGAATGAAAGGAAGGAAACCACAAAGGGAAAGAAAAAAAACAGGGGCGAGAGCACAGCCCGCCAGTTATATGGTGAGGATGGAGTGATCTGGTGAGTGATGCGTTAACCATATGATGAAATACAATGTGTAGATTATTGTTTGTGCATGCCACTTTTTCTAACCCTAACCCTCAGTTTAAAATACAAGCCTAAGGGAGGAGAAAATAAAGTGCAGACCAGTTTGACTATAATGGGAATGTCTAAAGTAGGCATGGGCCGGTATAAGATTCTGACGTATGATAACCTTCGATAAAAATGTAACGGTTTCACGGTATGACGGTATTGTGATTACTGCTCTAAAATACATTTGTTTTAAATGTCTGGGTTAAAAAACAGAACTTTTTCCCCTATTGAACACAATATATTTTATTTTGACATACAAGAGAGAGAGGGGGAGAGAAAGAAAGAAAATAATAACAATAATAATAATAACGAGCATGAAATAAACTTGAGGGTAAGACATTTAAGAATCAATTACAGTGTATAAATTAACATCATTACACAATGAAATAGTCCTGTTTGCTTTCTCATTTTCAGATAATGAAATTAAAATTAAATAATGACTAATTTCTTGCAAAAAAACCCCAGGAAAATATGGTTTGGTATTAGTAAATTTGCATGTGTGGATATGAACATTTAGAAACATTTTAAGTATTTTGGAGCAGTAAACATGTCAGGCTAACTAATTCAAATGAATCATTGCCTTCTGCTGTCTTCATTAGTTTCAATAACACAAATTTCTTTACAATTTAAACAGCTACTTTGGATATCTTTGGAAATACTACAAACAAACAAACAAACAAACAAAAAAACATAACTAAAAACATCTTACACAGCCCTTAGGAACGGTATAGCAAAAAATTTTGGCGGTATGAAAACCTTGACTTTTCCAAATCGCGTTATAACTCGAAAACGGTTATCATCCCATGCCTAGTCTAAAGAACTTAAAATATTTTATACAGGCCATTCACATACATTGTACTTAATGCATGCGTTCCCTGGGAACACAAAGCATTGAAGGAAATAAAACAGTTTAAGAAAAGATTGCTAAATATAGTGGAAAGTGATCTGCCCAGACGCCCTCTTTTTGTTATTCTTAAAACAAACTGAACAGGTCTGTCTCAGAGGAGGTGCTGCCATTCCTCAAATAGCCCAACCCTAACCTACACGCAACATTTTACTAAAACTGAATTATTCATATGCGCAAGCTTGTTTACTCCACATTATAATCTCCATTCAGACAGTTTTTCTGTCATTTGACTTTATGATAATTATGATTATTTAGATATAAACTCATCATTTTTATTCCAAATTATATTACAAGATAACTTAAAATTGTAGGAAAAAGGGCAGACCTGTGAGATTTAACTCAATACTGTAATAAGAAAAGGTAAAAAAAGTAAACCCTGAATATGAGAAAGTCAAATTGGCCCTTGAAAAATGACACAAAAAAAAAAACTTGAAAAATGGCAGAACTTTAAGATTGTAAATTTCAAAAGCATGTTTAAAGTCAAAAAGCATGATTAAAGTCAAAACTGTGAGCTACAAACACAAAATGTGTAGAAAACAAAGTAAAAATGGCAAGATTCATACTGATGCTAAACAGATTTGTAAGAGCTTTTAAAAATATATAGAACTTTTTTTTATTCCATGGCAGAAGCTTGCTTCCATAAATATGCCAATATTTATCAGTTATGATTTTATTGTAGTAATAATGAATTAATAAATATAATTTTTAAAAAGTGTAAGTCCTGCCTTATGTGAATGTGAATGATGATGATGATTATGATACTGTGTATATGTTTAAAAAAAAAAATTGTGTGTGCGTGTGAGTGAGACTCACCAACAGTGGGTGTGTTGCTGGCACTCAGAGAGGTGCTGGAGCTGAGAGAAGAGGAGCTCTCTGCACGAGCCAGAGGAGCAGCAGGAGGAGGACTGGAGTTCAACAGCTTTGGAGGACTGAATGGCCGGCCCTGCAGAACACAAAACAACTACTTGATGATCAACCATTCACAGCGTTCAGTCTTCATTCTGTCCCATCTCTGGGAAAAGGGCAATCAGGAAAGATCTGCTTTACTCACAGACTCAGTGATGCCCGTCAGCTTGCCCGTGGCCAGTTTGGGCCGTGATAATGGTCTTGGAGGCGGGACTATGGATGATGTGCCAAGGGGAGTGGTCGGCCTGTTTGGAGGCGGAACTGTAAACGCAAATAAAAAATAAATAAATAAACAAAAAGAAAAATATTGTTCCTTGGAAAAAAGTGAAATGAGGCAGCACTCTCTGAATCATTATTGCAGAAAAGATTCAAAATGCTGCAACAATGAGTTTGACATCAGAATACAAGCCGACTGTCAAAATGTACCAACCTTACCAACTATGCTCACATGCAATCAGTTACAATATAAATGTATTTCATATAGCAAAATTAAATACAAACAGAAAATAAGAACAAGGAAAAACAAGGAAATAAACACAATAGAAACGTGCATCTCCTAAACCATCTTAGTCGTGTTGTTTGAAATGCCATTTCCATGAGTTACTTTGTGTGGCTGACAAAATGAAAAAAAAGTAAAAGTAAAGTAAAATAGAAAAGAAACAAACCAATCAAACATACCAAACTTTAGCCACACTTTTTACTACATCCAGCTAAAAGTAAATAAGATGAGTGTTTAGACCTCTTCAGAACTAGTTATTGAAGTAAATGTGTATTCGAAACACTAATTAATGCAGAAAATTATTTCCAAATGTGGACCACATACTTTCTTACAGTATGTATCTAGCTAAACAGAAAGACTGTGGATTACAGAAGATTATATGATTAGATTTTCACTGAAATTAATGAGCATTTTAATGCAAAAGAGAGAGATGCATTTGGGATTTGCATTTCTAGGAAATTTGACAGTTTCTTTGCATATAGCTCAACCACACATCCTGATAAAAACAGCAATATATAAAATATAATTAATTAAAACATTACATAAATAAATGAAATGGGGGAAAATAATTACAAATGAAAAATAAACACAATTAAAAGTGAATTAATAAATAAATACATTTCAAACAAACTTTGGCCACACATTTCCTTACCATTCCCACCCAAACAGTAGTTAAGACTATGATGGCTTAAAGGAGATTAATTGGTTACATTTACATGACTCAAATAAAAAAACCAATGCAGAAATAAATGCAAAAATTAAACACATATTTTCACCAAACAAAAATGTATAATAAAACTAACTGAAAAAGAAAATTAACCAAATCAACAGAAAACTATTAAGAAACATAAACCATCAGCTCTGTTAAACCACAGCACATGTACTGCATCATTATGTAGCCATGAAGCGCTGTTTGAACATGCTAAGAAACTCCTCAATATTACCATCCTGCACGGGCTGGGCTGGTGTTTCCTTCAGAAAGTGTCTCTCTTTTCTCCCCGTGCTGCCAAATGGGTCACTGGAGAAAAGCTTGGGTTGTTGAGACACAGGCACTGAACGGGGCCTCGTTGGCTGATGGGACGGTCCACGGCATGGCACAAAGGCATCGTTAAAGGCAATCCATTGGCTCTGGGCCCAGGACGATAGCGCGTCTGGACCAGTGGCTGGAGCGCTGAGAGGGGGCTTCTGGGTAATGTAGTCTTTAGCAGCAGGCTGAAGGGCTGGAGGGACGCTGAGAGCTCGAGGCTGGCCAGGATGGAGATGGGCAACGGCCTCATCCGGGAAGTCCCAAGGAGACGTGGAGGGTGGAGAGGGGAGAGAAGGAAATGGCGGGGTGCAGGGTTTTGTAAGAGCGGGAGGAGGGGAGAGTTTAGGGGGAAGAGGGAAAGCAGGAGCGTCGGAAACCTCAAGACTGACTCCTGAAGGAGAGGTGGGCTCCGGCTGTACATCGACTTCTGTTTCAGGGGTCACCAGACAGAAAGAGAGTAACGCACGGTCGTGAAGTTATAAACATGTTGAAAGTATGCTGAAATGACTACATTAGATAATGAAAAGATGTGTGACCATGCAGGCTAATTACATTATTGCATTTAGAAAATGTCACACACTGTAAAAAAAAAAAGCTGGGCTTCACACAATCAATTTGTTTTAAGACAACATAAAAAAATTAAGTTACCTTATGCTTTTTTTTTTTTACAAATTAAAGTGAATTAAACACGAACCAATTAAGTTGTCCCCAAAAAACTTAAGAATTGAGTTGTTGCAGCTCATTTTAAATACGTAGTTTGAACAAACAGCAAATGCCCTTATTTAAGTGCACTGAAAAAGAAATGCAGGGTTCCACACAATTCAATCAAGTTGTTCCAACACAAATCAACTAAGGTAATTTAACAAATGTAAGTGGATTGAACCTTAAACGATTTAGTTGTCCCTAAAAACCTCAAGAACTATGTAGTATCCACTCACTTTGCATAAGTAGTTTGAACAAAAATAAAAATATTTTTTCAGTTGGCATGAACAAAAACTTGGAGACAATAAAAGTAAATAAATAAACATAACTTTTTTTTAGCACATCAGTGTAAATGAAAATGTTTACAAAACAAAAGAAAAAATACAAGTAAAAGAAAAATAAACACTTTACAAAAAAGGTCTACAAAAATGTTAAGTAAAACGTTAATGAACATTAATAAAAAGCAGTATAGCAGCATTTTTAACTTTTGCTTATGTTAGTTAAAATGTTCATGTTACTGTAGTTCACAATGTATTACCACCAACATATTAAAAACATTTGACATGTTTTTTAAAATTGTAGTAGTGTCCGGAAAAACTATTAAGATAAATAAATGTTTTTTTTTTTAAAAAACATTTACACTGTTAGTTTAATGCACATTGTTTAACAAATTAAACTGTTTTGTAAAGTGTTGTCAACAAAATATCATTACAACTGTAAAAAAAGTAAAAATATTCATATAAATAAAAATAACATCCTGAAAACATTGGATGTAAAACAAAACACAAGTCAACATTTATAAAATAATAAAAACATAAATCCAAATGCAATCCCTTTCAAACATTTTCAGATATTCCCGCAATCTTATCACTTAACTAATACAAACACACAAAGCCAACAAAAATAATTACTGACCTAAATGACTGGCAAAGATTTAAAATGACAGTGACATCAAATTGTTAAAAGGTCTAGGTCAATGTGTAAATTCTATCATCATTTACTCCCTCGTTCTCACACGAGTGAGTAAATGATGACCATTTCTTTAAAGTGCAGCTCCACGCTATCATCTTTTCTCCACAGAAAATGTTAAAAACGATCCTTTTCACAGACACGTCTCTTAGAAATATTAGGATCTTTGACAGGCGGTGAGTTCAAGCAAAACATTCCTACCATCATTCACATTTTTGCATATTTTGTGGCCATTAGGGTCAGTGTCTGTTATGGGAAGAGTTTTTATCCGCCAATCAAACTGCAGGCATTGCTCATATAAGCTTTACCTGGGTCTTCAAAAACCTCATCATTTAACTGCAGTGGGGGAGATGTGGGGAAAGACGTTAAGAAGAGAGAAGCCAGGTCTATGAAAGAAAGTCATGAACAAATACAAAGCAAATATGAAAAAAAAATTAATCAAAGTAAATACATTTTAAATAAAACATTAGGACACATGGAAGAAATTACAAACTCCCTGGGAAAAAAGAAGCAGCAGCAAAAAATGTAAGTGCAATACCTCGCCATGTTACTAATATCCTCTTTACTGCTCTTTTTGTTCATTCGCCAGGTCAGAAGCATAACAAGATCATGTTTGACAATGTCTGTGACACGCAGACTCCAAACCCCGCCCTCTGACCTCTGAAGGTGCCAATTAACTCTGGATTATGATTGGCCCTCGTAGCAGAGGTCAGAGCTTGACTGACGGCTGGGCTGTTTTTAAGTGACTGCACTGAGAGGCTTATCGTCGAGATGGTTTGATTGCAAACAACGTCTTTTAAACCCACAACAAAGTCAGACTAGAATGTACCTGCAATTTTATGATTAGTAAAATAAAATAAAATAAAATAAAAAAACTATTTAAAATATAATGTAAAATATCATGAAATTATTTAAAAGGTAAGATGATTGTTAGGTTAAAAAAGTTTGGCAGGACAAACTTGATGAAGTAGTTGTAAAAGCTGGATGCCAGAAACAATTTGATCTCTCAAAGAAATAAACAGATATCTCTTTTAAATTATTATTTTCTACAGGATACTTAACAATAATATATTTCTGCATATACATTAGATTAGTCAGTACCAAAGACAAAACTGAAACTAACCCAAAAAAAAAACCAAGATCACAGTGCAAACATTTGTACATCCAAATTAATATATTGGGGAAAAACTTAAATAAATTCTATTCTATATATATAATTTGATACAGTTTTATTAATTTTTGGTAGATTTTTTAGTTCGAATATAAATGCTAAATCTTTTTTATTCCTACAGATGCTAGGTGACCAAGCTCTCATTTCAGTGGATATAATGGTTTAATAAAACGGTGTTGTTTAAATGCATTAAATATTATCGGCTATGTTTACTGAGAAATCAATAAACATATTGATTTTCAAAAGGGGTCTACCCATTTATGCTGAGCACTATACATTTATTTCTAGTTTATATTAAAAAATGTTTAAGATTAATATATGTATATATATATATATATATATGTATATATAATATTTATCTAAAGATAACATCTAAATCCAGTCAAATCTACATACTGTCAAAATATAATTTTAACAATCAAGGTCAAGAGCGATGGAGAAAGACAAAAGCAGGCTGAACATACACTGAGAATATGCACATCATACATAAAACCCATTCTTGCGTAAATTTATTGAGATAATCTAAGTATGAGTGGACTTACAGAATGAAGGATTTACAATGAATTTGTCTTCTGATTCACAAATAAAGCCTAGGTTATGAAAAACTCTTTCGAAAATCACTTCAGAAAATCAGCCAATTTTACTATACTTCCAAAAAGCCCATTCTATCATATCAAAGCACAAATAGCAAACGACAAAAAAAAGAACAAAAATAAACAAAAATGTAGCCTAAAATAAAATCCCACAGCGTTCACTAAAGATTTCCTACTAAAGGACCGACTGAGAAAGGCATGAGATTTGATGTCACTGTGGGATATGAGGGTTTCCGTGACAGAAGCAGCCTGAGCAAGCTCTCTAGAGGCAACTGTTGTGGACTAGAAAAGCCCAGACACTTTCACCAGCCTGTAAGCATCATCAATAATGGAAGAGGTCAGACCTAAGACAAGCATCCCAGAGGCTGGGGGATGGAGGAGGTGGAGGCTGAATGACTTACGACTGTCTGCCCGTACAGTGTGTGTGTGTGTGTGTGTGTGTGTGGTCGGTGAAGAGTGCTCAGACTCCATCACTGTCAAGCGAACTCTGTCATTGAGATCAGTGTAGATGCTGACGCTGAGATGTGGATGTATATTATATACATATACATTAATATGGGCTAAAGCTATTGTGTGAAACTAGGTATTATTTATATTTATACAATGGGGCTGTCGATTGTGTGGTGTGCAATTGAGCTCGGATAAAGAGACAGCTAAAGCAGTTCCAGGCATGTCCTTACTATTACAATTACATTTGACTATTCCACCAAAACTACTTTCTTAATACTTTAAGTTAAAACATTGGAATTGTATTGTCTAGAAATGAATAGAAATGTCTGAAACATCTTTTTCTTTTCTTCTTTTTGAGCAATTTCGATTGATTTGGTGTAAACATTAACATTTTTCTTTTAAAATGAAAAGAAATGCCATCCGTAGTTTGCAGAACAAAAAAAAGTATATTTTACCCAAGACATACTGTATAACTGCAAAGTGTAAATCCTGAGAATTTCAATGTGGTCTCTCCATTTTCTCCATATCTGTATATTAAATAAATATGCAAACAGACAACGCTTGCACTGCATCCTAAAATGCATTCCTGGAGATATATAGATAAAGACCACTGAGCTTTAGATTTATAGTTAGTCTAGGAACAATAATCAGTTGTTTATTGACGACATTAATTCAGGTTTGTTTATGTAACAGATGGGTTACCTGATGATTGTGGTAGAGAGGAGCTGGAGCCGGTGCTGGTCGGGCCAAACGGATCCAAGGACAGCAGGTCATTACTGGCAAATCTACTGTTTGAAGTGAGAGAATAAAACAAATAAACTCTCATTACATGTGCAAGCAGAAAATTCAATTTCTTCCTATAAATTGTCTATTGCTTTCTTTGTTTTTAAAATGTACTGCTATTTTTGAGTAAAGATATATATCTGCCAACTTATGTGCATGAAAGTTATACAAAATGCATAGCTGGTTAGTTTTTTTTTGTTAGATTTAGGGTGAAGGAATATGGATTCTTACTCATTTAAGGGTGGCTGTGGTATTTTGGGTCGTGCCAGTTCATCGTCTGTAGATCAATGAGAAATCACAATGATTGCGGGCAACTTTATTTATGACCTGGAGTCAGTTGAAACAAGAAATCCCTTAAAACAGTTTAAAAAAAATCTCTTTAAAATTACAAGTTCTTGAACCGAGACCACACATTAGACCCTGATTCAAAATGCAGCTCATGTGTTTCATGAAGTCATTATAATATTATCAAATTCTAAATACCAGATTGTATTTTCATGCTATTTTGTAGCATAAAAAAGTGAAACCCTCAAAATGGGCTGCAGTAATCATTCAAAAGTAGAGTTTCTGACCCATACAGGCAGAGTTTCTGACCCATACAGGCAGAGTTTCCTAAAAATTTCAATTCTGTAAGTTAATTCAACAAAATTTAAATTCCAAAGAGATGTATAACAATGTGGACGAATAAATACAACATTTCTAAGCACTCTGGAAGCCGATAGAAGCTCAAATGTATGGTTGTTTTTTGGAGAGTTTAGCAAAAAAAAGGACATTCATTGAAGTTTAGACCAATTTTAGGATTATCAAATAATCCTTACTCATTTTTAGGTAAACTACCCCTTTAATTGCCACTTCACATGGTTTAAAATGGTTGTAAGTTGACGATTCACTGCATGAAACACATGCACATGCAACCCTATTTATTATGAAATACATATACAGTACATAATCAAATACATATTCAAAACAACAAGCCACAAATGGTCTGCACAGTACATTTGAAATGAGATGTATTTGAGACCAAATCCCAAAGAACAAACAGTAAATTATACATAAAGGACAAATGACAATGTTAAAAGACAACAGATTGAATTAGTCTTGGTACAAAGAATCAGTTGTATAATTTGCACATTTTGTTTGAATTCTTTCCGGACTTCACCAGAATCCCTCATTTCCACCAACACAAACACAGTCGTGAGTGAGTACACTGGCTAGGATTCCTCAGCAATACTCACCTGACTTTGGATTCATTGAAGGAAAAGTGTGCTGTCGTGTCATTCCTATAGTGAGTATGCGTGAGATTCACATTTAAAATACTGTTCAGTTGTGAATATTCTTTAGGATTTTTACTCATATATACCCAATTTACATGGTAAAGAGTATGAGCTACACATTAGGTTCTGTATCTGATCTGTATTAAGCAAGGCAAGCAGGAAAAATATAACTCTGCTATACAGGTTATTTTCTGATTTTAGACATAGAAATTGGACATTTTGTGATTTAAGTGGATATTTAATTGAGCAATTTAATTTATATTACCTTCATCATCACTCAATGCTATATGACAAGGGTTTTTTATTAAATCTAGCTTAATAACAATTTAAATTTAACATGTACCGTCTTTAGATATTTTTCCTCGTCTAAATATCTAAATCAGAGATGCCCAAAGTAGGGCCCGCGGGCCAAAATTGGCCCATTGTAACCTTTGATTTGGCCCATCGTCCCATCTGAGAGGAGAATGAGAATGATGGAGAGGGTTGGGGCAAATGCCTTAAACACAGAGATTGTCATTTCTAATTTGACGTAACCTTTTTTTGTTTGATTTATTGTTTTTTATTGATTTTTTTAGAGCAAACTGAAATTAAAAGTTTTAATTAAATGTTGTAAATGAATCTTTTTTATTTTAAAAATGTAAATACAACAGATAGAGTACTATGCAGAAGACATCGGTGAGCAAATCAAGGCAAAAACTAGTGTAATTCTGTTATAAATGAGATTGTTTTGTTTTTACTGTAATAGGTAATATTAGTTCATACAAGGCAATGTTTTCTAGTCATTGTTAAATGTTAATAAAAAAAAAAATAGGAAATTACCCATGGCAACTATATTTATCTTTGGCCCACTAGCCTCAATCAAGTTTGGTTTTTGGCCCTTCATAAGAAAAAGTTTGGGCACCCCTGATCTAAATAAACAGTTTCTTTTGAATTCAAAGACAGAATACTAAGTCAGCTATTTTTTATATTTATTTTTCGCTGTAAAAAATGTAAGGTTCCACACAATCGATTTGCTTGGACAACATGAAGTTAACGAAGTTAACTTATTGGTTTTTACAAACGCAAGTGTATAGTTTTATAGTATTAAGTAGTGTTATAGTATTAAGTTGTCCCAAGAGAATTGTGTTGTTTTAGCTCATTTTAGTAGTTTAAACAAACAGCAAACATTATTTTTTGAGTGTTGTGTGAACACAACATATAGTGGATTAAAGGACTTATCGGATCACCTTATCAGCCAGATCTCATTCATTTCAACGCATGCGGAGGTTGCGGTAAATGGGCTCTTTGAAGAAATGTTTAGCGTTCCATCTCAAGAATAACAAAACGTTTCTACTGTGAGCTCAATTATGTCTTACGGATTTAAAGCATGTAAAACTTTCCTGGGAGGCTGAAATCGACGCTCTGGATGTGAGAACATGCCGCAGTGTAAACACTACATTCTGGCATGCATCTGTGTTCGTTTAAGCCACAATTTACTGGAAAAATGTAAAATTATGATGGATAGAAAAACATAAACACACAATTAAGCAGTTAATCTTGCTCATGGCTTAAGGAGGCAACGCCGCGCTACTCGGATGAGGAAAAAATGGGAGATGATGTTTATTTTCTCATGGGATGAGTTGGCTTTGGAGAGGTCACCGGAGCAACATGAAGGAGGCTTGGCGAGAAACGTCACGGCCAAGAAAAACGAAAAAGAGAAGTCAAAATGGCAGGCGCTCTCCAGAGCCAAACCTTCAGAGTGACAGAGGGATGGAGGGAGGACGAAAAAAAAAAGAGGAATACTCACTGGATTGGTTCCTCTTCATATGAACCTGGAAATAAAAACAGGCTTTTATTAATGAGAGTGAGAGGAGTTATGAAAACAGCAGAAGACATGAAGTGCTTCATCCCCACATTGATTCAATGGATACTGGCCTCACAGGACGACACACACACACACACACACACACACACACACACACACACGGGCACGCAAGCACATGCATGCACGCACACGCACGTGCGCGCACACACACACACACACATAAATACAGATATACACACACATACAGACATACACACAGATAACCACACTAGTAAGTGCATTTTCAAACCAGAGCAGCAAGATTCTAGATAAAGAATAATAATAATAATAATAATAATAATAATAATAATAATAATAATAATAATAATAATAATAATAATAATAAAAACACTGACATGATTATGAACAAAAAAATGTGTAAATTAAATTACGAGGAGGTTCTGAGAAAAAAAAATCTAATTCGGAAAGTAGCTAGGGATTGAGACTTTTCAAATACAAAATTTCCTGGCCTGACCAATTAAATAAAACATATCAGCCTTAAAATAAACAAACATGGCAAAAAATGACATACTTTTTGCATTTATTGTGACAGGAAAGTAGCTTGACAGGAAGCGAAGTTGGAGAGTTAGGGGATTGGGAAAGTTCTAGGTAAGGATTTGAGATCAAGATGTTCGAAGCGCAATTGTGCTACACATTGCACTGCCTTTGACGCTATCAGTACCAACAACAATTTTGGTACAGCACCAATATTCGAAACTATCACCTTTGTTATGATAGGACAGGGGAGATTACAGACAGGTAAACATTGGGAGCAGAAAGAGATGGGAAGAATCAGCAAAGGACCTCAAGCCGGGAATTGAACTCAGGTCACCGCGAGCACCTCAGTGCTATATGTTGGCACACTTAAGCATTATGCAATTAACACTGACAAGAAACAGCCTTTTTGAATTAATCTCTTGGAACAGTATTAAAAATAACAATACACAGGATGGCCAAGTACATGCACAGAATAAGTGCACTGTATACTATGCCATTTTTAATCCTAAGTCATTTGTTGCCACATTCTGGCATAATGATTTACTAATAAAATCACAAACTCAAACCTTTATTCTAGTAAATCTGTGATTATTTGACCTTCTCTAACCATAAAAAATAACCATAATGATTGAATGAAATGGCTATAAAGACAAAAGTGGTTTCATAATTATCTTCTCTTATTTTTTCACGCAGAAATTGCTCAAGAAGACTGATTTGTTTTTATATAAATTCTGCTATATATACAGTATATTTTGTATTAATGCAGATAAATGGGTTCAACGTAAGGACAATCAATTAACAGCAGGTCTGTGTTTAACAGTTCATCAGTTGGTAATTGAGGGTTAATTAATCAGTTATTATTTTATTCCTGTTTATGTACAGAACTTTGAACTACCATTGTGTATGAAATATGCTAAATAAATAAACTTGCCTTGTCTTTTATTCAAATTAAACTAGTTTTACTTACGTAACTTGACTTTTGCGCTTTTTAAAAAAATCTGAATTATGATTGAGATTAATCGCATAGCTCTTAGTCAGACTATAGGCTGAGCAACATAATTCTGCAGGCAGTCTAAACATGAGGAAATGAGTGGCAGAGAATGGAACCGAATACACTACCAGAATTGTTTTGAGGCTGAGAAATGTCTACAAAAGTCAGCTAGTAAAACGGCAACAAATGCACAGGGATGGGAAGGCGCAGTTTGTTGTGTATTTAAAGTGACTCATATGAAGCGTCTCTCCCTGATGGGGGAAAAAAAATAGTGTGGTGAAGCATTCGGTGAAAAGGAACACCAATCTATGGACCATAAATGCAGCTGAATGGTAAACTGTGAAAGGAAAAGGCACAAGCGTACAAATACAAGAAGGAAACACATGCATGCAAATGCACATGAAAGATGGAGAAATGTGAAAGCAGGGTTTAGTCCCATAGGGAGAGTGTGGCAAAGGGGTTCAATTACAGCACCCGGGCCACACACCAGCCAACGAAAGAGACACAGAAAGCACATGAAGGGAAGGAGAGACAACAGAGGACCAGGGGAAATGGATAGAGAAAGCTCAATAATACCAATAATCCACAACAGATGGCATGGCATTCGTCACCACCTAGATTTCCTGACCAAAACAGCCATAAAACATATCCGCCTTCAAAATGAAACAAACCGGGCGACGAAAACAAATGCAAGAGACTTAGAGGAAAAAGAAATGCACAAAGATAAATGTTGAATATGGTGAGATGTGTAAATATTTCAGAGGTTAATCAGTTATTGAGTACATTTGGAGGAAGACAGAAAGCTCAAGCCTGCTGCAATGAATGATGAAGAGCCTCCTTCAAAGACATGTGTTAATCCATCTTAAACAGAGAAAACGGAGGCAGCGGAGGTGTCTAAAGTAAACTGTCGGCCCGGCTACGCTCACTGAAAACACAAGCTGGCACTTGAGCAAGTGTTGTTGCAAGAAATACATCACTTTGTCATTTCAGAGTCACAGAGGGAAGAAGAGTGAGAGATGCGGAGGGAACACAGGGCGAAGATGACATTTTGAATGGCAAGACAAAGTCATTGGAACAAATGACGTTATTGGTAATTAAGCCAGCAAATTTGTTTTTATGCTGTTTATCACATATCTATGTTTTTAACTCAAAAATAAAAATATAATCACTACCATTTTAAAAGTGTGTGGTCCAGGAGTTTTAAGTTTTAGAAAAGTAATGACTATGCTTATAATGGCATAACAGTTATATTGTGAAACATAACATAATACATCATTAAATATGACAGTAAAATATATTTAATATATATATATTTTTTATATATATATATAAAATATATTACATCAGAATTATTTGCATTTTAATACATTTAAAAATGAAAACGATTCCTGTGATAGCAAAGCTGAACATTATTCTTTAGTGTCACATGAGCCTTTGGTTATAATTCTTAATATTCATATGTGCTCAAAATGCTTTCTTATTATTATCATTGAAAAAGCTTGGCAGTTTAATGGCTTTAGGTTAAAAGAACAGCATTTATTTTAAACTGAAATCTTTTGTAATAATAAAAGCCTTTGTTGTCACTTGTGATCAATTAAATGCATCCTTGCTGAATAAAAGGATTAAATTCTTTCACAAGAAAAGAAAGAAAGCTGCAAACCCTTCATAAGAATCTGGAATGTTTTGATTATTTTTAACACCGGACGCATTTTTAAAACTAAACGTTGCTTTGTTAAGTGTACAGCTCTTGGTTTCGTTTGCTCATGATTGGGTGCACGTTTACCTACATGATCTCATTCATTAGAAACAGAGTCCCTCAGTGCTTCCTGTGGTAAGATTTCAGACAGGAACTTGCATGGGTTTGTTTACCAACAGTACACACACACACACACACACACACACACACACACACACAGATGGTTCGCAGGCCTAACGCACACACACAAACATACAAACATAGTGCTCACAGGAACTGCTTGACCACACAATGGTACACACACACACACATGCCAAATAAACACAAAATGTATAGAATAATAAGTAACCTTCACCAACATTCTAGCAACCACCAATCTACCACTCACAGTAACCCATCGACTGATTAGCAATGCCTTAAAATAACCAAAAGCAGCTGCCATGCAGCTAAAAACTTTTAGCTTACTCTATTAACTCCCTAGCAACAAATATTATATTATAATTTTTTTTTTGTATTGTTTTGTATTTCATAAAACGTTCATTCATTTTCCTTCGGCTTAGTCCCTTTAGTAATCAGGGGTCGCCACAGCAGAATGAACCGCCAACTTATCCAGCATATGTTTTATACAGCGGATGCACATTCAGCTGCATCCTATCACTGGGAAACACCGATACACTCTCACACGCACACACACACACTACGACCAATTTAGCTTATACCCAATTCACCAATAGCCAATGTCTTTGGACTGTGGGGGAAGAATAACGGAGAAGAACATGCAAACTCCACACAGGAATGCCAACTGACCCAGTGGGGACTAGAACCAACGACCTTCTTGCTGTGAGGCGACAGCGCTAACCTAGTTCCTAATCAGTAACTAATGTTCGGGTGCGTTTGCAAGATAATGCTGTAGAACAAAACGTTTATTGTTGCGTTATGTTTACCACAGACTTTATTTTACACAGCAAATTGCTCTTTCGGGTTTTGACATCAATCCTTCTCGACAGTGGCCACAGCGAGCAAACACCCATCTCGTTTTCTTCAGAAAATATACCCGTCTAATCAATATTAACCCCCTCGCTGTAAAAGTCTCACATCTGTGGCGCCTACATAAAAATTGTTTTCAAAACAGCCATTTAAATCCACATATTAACCACAGGTGTTTAATGAACAAACAAGCACAAAAACGAAAGGCGCTCAAACGCACAACCTTGCAAAATAATGTGAGAAAGAATTTACAGCAGCTCAGAGGACAGTCTGCTAATATCATAATCAAACAGTGCCCTCTAGTGTCTGTCCGACAAACGGAGGAAAACAGAAACATGACTGCAAATGATATCGACCAATCACAGCTCTCTTCGAGGCTGCACTGTACAGAGTGTGTATGAATGAATGTATCTGTATGAATGAACGTGAAAGCCAAGAATGTATGTAAACAGTATGTCTAGAAAGCAACAGTTCAAGTATGATCAAAGTATGAAAACTCTTGCCATTATTTAGTTTCTTTCGCTTCTTCTGATATTTTCAATTACTTCTGTAGCATTTCTATGGCTTTTGGTTACCAGTAGACTTCCAAATATCTACTTTTGTGTTTAACAACAACCAAAAAATTAATTTATAAAGGTTTGAAATTACTTAAGGGTCAATAAATGTTTTTTTTAGATTAAATATCCCTTTTAGTCCACAGCAAGAAGGTTGCTGGTTCGAGCCTTGGCTGGGCCAGTTGGCATTTCTGTGTGGAGTTTGCATGTTCTCCCCGTGGTTGTGTGGGTTTCCTCCAGGATCTCCGGGATCTCCGGTTTCCCCCACAAGTCCAAGGACATGTGCTATAGGAGAATAAGGTAAGCTAAATTGTCCATAGTGTATGTGTGTGAATGAGTGTGTATGGGTGTTTCCCAGTGATAGGTTGCAGCTGGAAGGGCATCTGCTGCATAAAACATAGGCTTGATAAGTTGGCAGTTCATTCCGCTGTGGAGACCCCAGATTAATAAAGGGACTAAGCCAAAAAGAAAATGAATGAATGAATGAATCCCTTATAGTCACACTGTGTCAAATTTGTATCGCTAAGAAAAAAGATCCATTTCATAATTTTATTCAGAAATAATGGCCTGAAATTTACAAACATAATAAAAGAAACTCAAGCGGTTCAATAGAGTTTCCCTGGAGAAAGTCTGCCGAGAGCAGACCTCATATACGCAGGTCACGACAGGCCCACATCACACACACGTTGACAGAGATACAGATTGACTGATCTTTTCTCTGTACCAGATCACTCCACAAGAAATCCTTTAAAATTCACAGTATTCAGATCAGAATTTAAAAAGAATTTGAGCAACACACATTCTCCAGCTTAAATGTATTTAAAGTGAAACTGAAAACAGCAGCGTTTGTGAAAAGCCCTTGAACTACAGCAGGTTTCAGATGCTGAAATAAATTTAGCTACAAAGTGGTATTACTGAAAATAGGGTTTGTGATGATGGTACATTTACACATGATGATGTGTGTGTGTGTGACATGTCTTACAGCAGGGGTGGGCGAGAGGGTGATGTTTCCTATGGAGGCCTTCAGCTCATCGATTGTGACTTTGTGCTGGTGTGTGCCGTTGTTGGTCTGCACTGGTTTGATCTGGACGTGGAATTTTCTTGGCTCGTCCTCATCTTCTGAGTCACTGGATGAATAAAACGAGTTCTCTTTGGCATGTGATCACAAGTGTTAAAGAAAGTTGTCAAAACACAGAAAAAAACCATCTATAGTATAGAATGAAAGAGAGAGTTCAACCAAAAATGAAAATGTTGTCACTGTTTACTCTTCTTCAAGTGGTTCCAAACCTTTATGAGTTTCTTTCTTCTATCGAACACAAGATAAGATATTTTGAAGAAAGCTGAAAACCTGTAACCATTGACTTCCATAGTAGGAACAACAAATACCATGAAGGTCAATGGTTACAGCTCTCTTCAAAGTATCCTCTTTTGTGTTCAAAAGAAGAAAGAAACTCAAACTAGTTTGGAGCAAGCGCAGAGGGAGTAAACGATGACAGAATTTTTAGTTTTTAAGTTTGCTCAGAAGACCAGATTTTGTGCTTTTCTTTTTTTTAACATGTATTCTAGTTCACACAGATACGATGACGCAGGCTTCGGTAAAGAAAACAGAAGAATGAAGAAAATCTGATGAGAAGGAATGACTTGGCAGTGATTCAGAAGAAAGTGCATTAAAAGAAAGATATGACACACTGTTCTGGAGCCAGAAAAATACGTGATCAGAGTTTACACCGCGAGGAGAGGCGATGAAAGAGAAAGAGGAAAAAAAGTTCCTGTGGCTGAGAATAAAGCATGTATGTGTGTATGAATGATGAGGGGAATGCAAGGATATCGTTCTCGTTGACTTCTGGTCGGATACAGAAGCCCTCCTCGTCCAGCTGAGGCACATTCTGCAGAACAACAGAGGACACAGATCCTATCATTCACACTCATTAATACATCAAAACACAAGGAGAGTCCCACTGAGGTAAAACACACTATTGTTAGCAATTTCACAAGAAGCATTTGCGCCGTGTTGTCTTTACTTAACACTGCAAGAATTATAGACAATCCTTCAGCAACATTAGGTCAGCACTCACAGCGTTATGAAGATCTATAGCACCGTAGAAACCCGGGGGAGCACCGTTAGACGCGTTCTGAAAGAAGGACGAACAAAAGGAGCTTTGTGGGTGCGACCGAAATGGAGGTTCTCCAAAATAACCAAAAAGAGCACAGTTTGATCAAAGGAAAATGAGTTTCATGTTGGAAAATTACAGAAAAGCTTTATAGTGTGCTAATGTACTGTGGTATTCCAAATACTCATTACTTTGTGTGATAATATTAAACCAATTACATATAAAAAAAGAAATGTATAATATATACATAATAAATTGGTACATATACTTACAACTGCTTCTACTTCAGCTGATTCTCTATTCAAGACAGACAGAAAAAAGCTGAATTAATCATTCTTTTTCCATTTTTCTAATTGAAAAAGGCTCAGACCGAACGTTTAGCTGTAAACTGCAAATACTAAAAATATTGTTTTATTGTTTAATATTGTTTATATGTTTTATTTTAGTACTTTTTATGTAAAACTTTTGACTATTTTCTAGAACATAATGTGTCGCATAAAATTAAACCAAGTCTCATGCAAAATGATGAACAGAACTACAAATTTGGGGATTTTGTACAGTGAGATCAGCAAAGTGAGTTTCAACACTTACGTAGAATCTGTGTCTTTTTCTTTCCGTCTGCCTGGTATGGCAAAGGTTTTCCTTTTTCTGGGTTTAGCACCTAAATATAAACACACAAATGTTTGTCACCAGTGTTGGGGTAAGTTACTTTTGAAAGTAATGCATTACAATGCTGAGTTACTCCCCAAAAATTAACTAGTTGCGTAGTTACTTTTTGTAGTAAGTAATGCACTACGTTACTTTTGAGTTACATTTTATTACCTGGCTGAGGCTTGATCTCTTTCAAAACTAGTTTTTTTTTTTCTTTCTTTTTTATAATGGAGGAGCTCTGCAAATAACAACATGCTGTATAACCTAAACCTTCATTTACCTTTAAAGAACATCTAAAAAACAATATTTTAAAATAATGTTATCTGAAAACTTCCTGAACCCATAGCTATACATGCCTTATATACAAATCATTGAAAGTTTAAAGCAACGCGTTTGCTAATTTTGTGATATTTGTCTTAAGTAAAATCACTGTCCATTGAGACAATCCCCTTTTCGTTTTCTTCAACGCGTTCAGAATAATAAACACACTCTCGTTGACTGTGTGATTCATTGTGACTACTTTAATTTAATTCAGTAATTTATTTTTTAAGCTAATTAATTAAACTAAAAAGTAACTCGTTACATTTTCAAAAAAGTACATCAAATAATATTGCTCATTTGTTAAAAGTAATCCGTTACTTTACTCGTTACTTAGAAAAGTAATATTATTAAGAAACTCACGTTACTTGTAATGCGTTACACCCAACACTGCTTGCCACAAGTCTAAAGAAATATACTTGCACCAGAAATGAATGAATATCCTAAAACTGGTATTATGCTTTTCAAATTACACAGCAGAATCATCTGAGTAAAATTTACTCAGTTCAGAAAGTATTTTGTTCCTCTTTAAATAAGGGCAAACAGGTTGGTAATAAGAAAGCTGCTGTTTGTGGAGTTGCTTAATGATCCTCTGCTGAGATTTTGAGAAATTCAATGTATTATATCTCAGATGAGGCTGTGACTGACGTGAGTTGTAGTTTTGTGTTTCTCTTCTGTGTTTCTGTTTATTAACAGCAGGTGTTCATCTGCTCAGTCATCACCAAACTAATCCTTTATTGTCTCCTTAACTCGAGTAACTTTAACTCAATTTAGAGAGGGACCAAATACTATTTGAACTGAGTAAATTTTACTGAGAAGATTTTGCTGTGTATAAAAAGCAAAGGCTGAACAAAAAAAGGATAAAAAAGCAGGAACAGAGAGGGAAAATATATATATATACAGACCTTCTGTTGCAATCGAGACATTACATTCCTCAAATTCGATGGGCCCTGTAATGGAAACAGACAAATCATTAAAATGATGTTGCAGTATCTTGAATGAATCAACCAATATATAGCATAGTATTTAATATTACAACAAAAAATATGGTAAGACTTTATAATAGGGTTGTATTAGTTATTTAATGCATTTAGTAACATGAACAATGCATTGATTACAGTATTTTTTTCATGCTAGTTAACATGAATTAATGAAAATACAGTCATTCATTGTTAGTTCATGTTAAAGGTGCAAGGTGCATTAACTGGATGTTAATAATGCATTAGTAAACATTGAACTATGATTAATAAATGCTGTACAAGTGTTGTTCCTTACTACTTCATGTTAGTAAATACATTAACTAATAAAAATTGTAAAGTTATTGTAAAGTGTGACAAAAAATAAATATATTGATATCATACAAAAACAAAAGTACATTTTTTCAATACTAAAAAATCCTATTAGGTATGAGAAACGTTACATGTGAACTGTTATTTAAGAGTGATCAGTGTGTCTGGTGGCAATCAGCTTAATTTGACATCCCCTTTAAGCCACAACACTCACAGCCAACATGCAACACACACTAATAGCTGCACACACTCCCACAAATGCCCACAAGCTCTACTGTTTTCAACTCAAAAAACTCAGACGCAATGACATTTGGCACTGACATCACCCAGTCAAATGTTGGATATTCTCCGCCGAAAAAATATTAACATAACAAAATGACACACAGATGGCTGCAAAAGACAACAAACCGCACGCTTCATTTCTTGCTCATCAATTCTGCATATTTCCCTCCAAGCTTGTACACTTTTAACGTGACCCATTTCCACACTGGCACACGAGGGAAAAGGATTTAAGCAAACAAACTGCCATTTTCACTGTATGTCTCCGGTCACAGTGTTACAGCCCTGACCTAACAGCACGTCAGGCACATTTTTATTTCAAAGATTAGCTAAAAATGTTTAATAATAACAAACATAATATTTTAAAAAATCTAATCTAAAGTTTATGTCAGGTTACCGCTTCTGACCCCAGTTTGTGTTGGCTATAGATTCTCAATAAAATCTCCAGACGGCATTATAAATATTAATTCTGAGCTTTCGTGACTGGCCGTAAAGAGAGGAGAGATGCCCCTCAGTGCTCTAAGAGCCCTTTAGAGCGGCTTTTCTTTTGTGTTAATGCGCGTAAAAGCTAATGCTTGTCCAAGAAAACGAAAGACGGCGTTGCACTACTGGCAGACCTCGGCAAGAGAGCCCAGGGCGCTATTTTCATTGCACAGAAAATGCCTTGACCTGAAAAAACAAAAGCGTGCGATATTTAACTCAAGCGGTTCAATAGAGTTTCCCTGGAGAAAGTCGGCCGTGAGCAGACCTCATGCACAGTCACGACAGGCCCACATCACACACACACACACACACACACACACACACACACACACACACACAC
>CAIGQQ010033541.1:9312964-9342850 GCA_903798035.1 Danio albolineatus
CACACACACACACACACACACACACACACACACACACACACACACACTGACAGAGATACAGTATGACTGATCTACTCTACTGTACCAGATCAGTTCAGTCGCTCATCTCTCTGTTATTGTTTGTTTAGGATCACGCAATCAACACTAAAGGTCATATGCTGTCAGTGTACACACATATGTACACAAACAAACACACAGCAATTAAATATTATATCATAGCCACATGAAAAAATAAATACCACAGTATATAAATTTATAGTAATCATTATAGTGTTTTGGAACCACTCACTATTCTTCGGCTTAGTCACTGATTTATCAGTGGTCACCACAATGGAATGAACTGACACATACTCTGCCATATGTTTTATGTGGCGCATGTTTTTGAACCATACCATGGTAAAGTGTTACACTGTATATATTATAGTATTTGCAAATCTTTGTTGTAAAATTCATGCATATTAGCATATTGTACTATTAATTATAGTGAATTAATAAACTTTAATAAATACTGTAGTATATTTTAGTTTTGGTGGTGTATTGTAGTATACTCGGTGGTGTATTGTAGTATACCCTACAGGTGTAGAAAACTGAAGCACTGGCTTGTTTGTTTATATTAGTTGTTGTTTTACCATAATAAGGTGGCACGGTGGCACAGTGGGTAGAGCTGTCGCCTCACAGCAAGAAGCTTTGAGCCCTGGCTGGGCCAGATGGCATTTCTGTGTGAAGTTAGCATGGTCACCCCATGTTCATTTGGGTTTCTTCCGGGTGCTCCGGTTTCACACACAAAGACATGTGCTATAGGTGAATTGGGCAAGCTAAATTGTCCATAGTGCATGTATGCATGTCCTGGTCCTGGTCCAGGTTGGGCTAACAACCCACCTCGTAAAAATGAGAGGTTACGAAACACCAACATGGTGCGGATAAATATCAACTTTGATATAAACAGCCCTGAAAGTAAGTAACAGCAAATATAGAATTCCCAAAACAGATGAATTCAAGTACTTTACTACATGGTATGGTTCAAAAACACTGATGTGCTTACAATAAAATACATTTCTTTTTCATGTGGGTTTTGAAATCATATTCACTTTATATGTTGAGCAGTATCATAAGCCCCATATACTTTCTTGACTGTTCTATTTGGGAAAAAATAAAATAAATAAATAAATAAATAAATAAAGAAAAAGAAAAAGAAAATATGAACAAAAAAAAGGCCAAAACTAATAGAGCAACAATCAAAAGCAAAGAAGCTCCTACACAAAACAGAAATAAATGGAAAAATAAAAAAGCAAAAACAAAAAAATAAAACAATGTGTAAAAAAAGAAATGCTAAAATAAAACAACAAAAAGCAAAAACAAATCTATGAATTAAAACTTCAACAACACAAATAACACACACACAAAAACAAAAAACAAACAAAAAAATCTAAATAAAACAACAAACAAAACCTTTAAGTAATGTATATGCACAAAAGAGTCGGCTAACGCTGATGAACAACTTTGTAAATAAAAAAATTAAATTGGACTGACGTGCAAACCTATATTATTTTATATTCATTACAAAAATCAAGCAAGTTTGTCAAAACAGGTTTAGAAAAACAGACAAAGAAGATTGATTTCTAAGATTTCCATCCAGCTGCAGTGAAAAAAAGGTTTGATTTAATTAAATGATGTCAGATGAGTAACAGTGCAAATCACAACACTTCCAGGCTCCATCTAACAATATTTATGCACACAAATCCAAACATCACACACAACAATGGCATCTAAATCTGGAAAAAGGGTATTAGGTTTTGTTTTAATTCATGTAAACAGACAGACTCCTTCGTTTACATGAACATGTGTGTGTATTTATGCGTGTGGGGGTTTCTAGCAATACACTGCTGAAAAATGTCCACAGAAGTTTGCTTAATCTAACAAAACCATCCTTTGGGAACGTCCTCAAAGAGAAAAAAACATCTATCTTTCTTTGAGTTTTATTAAAACTCATGAATAATGAGGGTATTTATTAACTACAATTAGGTTTAATAATAGAAAAAGAGCACACGTCTAAGGTATGTCCTTATTTAGATAGCTAGGTAAATATGTGCTTTTGTCAGTGCCAGAACATATGCGTGTGTTTGTATATGAGAGGCGCATGCATTCATGCATTAACTGAGGATGTTATTTTTTTTTTGTTGTTGTTAAATTGCATACGCTGAGCTTGGGCTCTCGGATGGAGAGTTTGCGTGTCTGGCTGACGGCCAGTTCACAGCCCAGCTGGATATCGCTGAACTGCTCTTGCAAGCTCCCCACAGCCCAGCGTGTCACTTCAGGATTGTTTCCGTGGTACAAAGTTTGTTCAACCTCTCTCTCTCTCTCTCCTTACTGGTCAGGGCTGCTCTGATTTCATCAGTGTGCTGCACAGGTTATTGCTCTGACAGCGGCGCAATCCCTAATGAACAGCTTGATACAGGGGAAGAATGTTTTGTTGACCAAAACAGTTTTTAGCCTCAATTAATTTAGCTGTCAAAACAAATGGAAGCCGACCAAAAGCCTGAATGTTCACTCTAGACTCCTGCAGGTCACTGTATATACATACTGTATATAGTTCATTCATTCATTTTCTTGTCGGCTTAGTCCCTTTATTAATCCGGGGTCGCCACAGCGGAATGAACTGCCAACTTATCCAGCATATGTTTTACGCAGCGGACGCCCTTCCAGCTGCAACCCATCTCTGGGAAACATCCATGCACACTCATTCACTCTCATACACTACGGACAGTTTAGCTTTCCCAATTCGCCTGTACCGCATGTCTTTGGACTGTAGGGGAAACCGGAGCACCCGGAGGAAATCTACGCAACCACGGGGAGAACATGCACACAGAACTCCACACAGAAATGCCAACTGACCCAGCCGGGGCTTGAACCAGCGACCTGCTTGCTGTGAGGCGAACGTGCTACTCACTACGCCACCGTAGCGCCTACTGTATATAGTGTATGTATATAAAACCAGCACAAGGGTGTTTTTTATTATGCTGAGAATACAGCAAATATCATCAATAAACTAATTTCAAATTTACTGCTAATATTAGAACAAAAGTTAATTTCAAAATGTTGCAAAATTCACAGTAATAAAGTTGAAAATTGTTCAAATGATTTACAATTATTACACAGTATATAGTATCATCATTTATATACACTGAAAAAAAGACATTTGCTGTTGTTTGAACTACTTATTTAAAATTAAACAACAATTGAGTTTCTTTTCTGGGGACAACTTAATTGTTTTATGTCCAATCCACTTAAATTTGTAAAAACCTAGTAAGTTAAATGAATTCCTTTATTTTGTTTCAACCCACAACACTTTTTACAGTGTAATTTTTCTTATAAAGTTCTAAAAAATGTTGCCATTGACATAACAATTAGTGCCGCGTAATAACCCTACTACAGATATTCTGGATTACATTATGGGATTCCTGAATTTAAGTACATTATTTGAGCAACTATATTATTATATAAAATCCAAAACATCAGATTACAGTAAAAAAATAAATAAATTCTGGATTACTTTTTACATAACACTGACACAGCAGAAGTAAACAATAATTGACTTATTATCCTTATTAATTTTTTTTTTATCTTTTAGGCGGTGTTTCTAAAAACGTATTCAGAATAACCTGACTAAAATAAAATCATCTAGATCAAACCACTGACTCCGCTTTTCATATTAAATTCTATAATAATCAGTAATAGACTTTATTTTTTAAGCTACACAGCACTAAATATATAATATAATATACTAACTTACTTACTCCTTGGGCCATTTATATCAAAGTTGATATTTAGCTGCACCATGTTGGTGTTTCATAACATCAAATTTTTACGATGTGGGTTAACCCCCAACACAACCCCCAACTTGAGCAGGACCAGGACCACACATACACTACAGACAATTTAGCTTACTCAAATATAATATAATATAATATAATATAATATAATATAATATAATATAATATAATATAATATAATATAATATAATATAATATAATATAATATAATATAATATAAGGCGCCACGGTGGCGTAGTGAGTAGCACGTTCGCCTCACAGCAAGAAGGTCACTGGTTCGATCCCCGGCTGGGTCAGTTGGCATTTCTGTGTGGAGTTTGCATGTTCTCCCCATGGTTGCGTGGGTTTGTACTATAGGTGAATTGGGTAAGCTAAATTGTCCATAGTGTATGTGTGTGAATGAGAATGTATGGATGTTTCTCAGAGATGGGTTGCGGCTGGAAGGGCATCCGCTGCATAAAACAAATGCTGGATAAGTTGGCAGTTCATTCCGCTGTGGCGGAATATAATTCAATATAATATATAATAATATAATACAATATAATATAATATAATATAATATAATATTACAATTGAACCATGTGTGGAGTGTTATCAAACAATAATAATGATAATGGATTTCAAAATGTTTAGCTGAACACTTCTCGTATATGTCATTGGATCTATAAACAGATAGTCCTGCATCACCGTCTAATCCAGTGTCACTGTGTCAAATTCAAACACTGCTCAAACAACAAACAAATTACTTTAAACATTGTTGGCAGAGGAGAACGTTGAAAAAAAGAAATGCCAAGAAAAATTCTAAATCCATTGTCTAGTGGCCAGCATTTACACCATTAACATAATTGCTGGCTAAACAACAGTAATTTGGCTCCGCACCCCTTCAACTTCAAGCAAGATTATATTCTCTATGTGAAATGTGAAGAAACTTCCACCCTGTGAAAGGAGGGAGACGCAGGAGGTCAAATGAAAGGTCACGGAGGGATAAGTGAGGAAAAATAGCAAGAGCACAGGGGGAAGTGTAGCCGCGTCAACATCCATCATACTCAAGTGGCTTAATCTCCTGTAAAGGTGGGCGAGCTTGACATTCCACTTAGCATGTGACGCTAGCGTTAGCATGTGACGGCCAGCGCTGATCAGAGGGTCAGAGCCCCACAAATCCTCCAGTGTAAACTCCACAGCACTTCAGCCACAAGTCAAACAAACTCCAGTGTGTTTACAGTGCAGCCCAACACCCAGCTGAATCGGTCAGCTGAACTCATGAACAGAGTTGCTAATAACATCAAGACCAAAGTAGTTCAGTGCCAGAGGTTAATGCTGGGTGTGTGTGTGTGTGTGTGTGTGTGTGTGTGTGTGTGTGTGTGTGTGCGTGCGTGCGTGCGTGACCATTGTTACCTGGTCTCTCTTTGCCCGTCCCTTTGCTTTCTGCCAGTTTCTGGATGAGGCTCTCAACGGAGGTGTTCTCCATGTTGTTCACAAACTCTTGTTGCACCTTCACAATAAAAAAGAGAATAGATACAGATAATTACAGGTTCTTCTTTAGCTCAACACAGACTAAATTAGATATATACAGGCATACATAACACATACACACACACACACACACACACACACACACAGATATTCCCCACTATGAATCATTCCAGAACAGTGAGTAGATTTCAAGCATTAATTTTCCATGAACTGGAATGACATACAACAAACATAAAATTACCAGTAAACTGAATCCAATATTAATTTAAAATAATGCACAATGTGATACAGAACATTTAATTCTGTTACTAATTGTTGTTTATTTTATTGTTATACCACTAACAGAGTATAATAATATAACATAATATAATATAATATAATATAATATAATATAATATAATATAATAATCATTGATTGGACTTTGTCCCTTTCTTCATCAGGGGTTGTGTTAAACTGAATCCTTAATTAATTTAAAATAATGCAAAATGTGATACAGTACATTTAATTCTGTTACTAATTGCTGTTTATATTATTGTTATACCACTAACAGAGTACACAATAACAGAGTTGACTTAAGCACAAGATGCTAACCTCAAACCAGAAACCACATGGCACAGCTAAAACAAAATGTTATCCATTATTCATCATGTTTCTGTATTTAAAATGTAAATGAGAATTTTACTGAAATAAAACAGAATGAATAACATATAAAGTTGATAAATAAAATATTTTGTACAAATGAATAAGAGTAGAAAAAAAGTGTTGCAGAGCTGACCACAATGTAGGGACAGGCAAAAAATATTTCTTATAACTGGAATTACAAATAATAATCAATATATTTGTTAGAGTTAATGAATATGTCGTCAAAAGATTCTTGATGTAAATATGCCTGATATTTTTTTCCCTCTGGTATACGTTTGTTGTGCTTCACATGTTAGTAGATGTCTGAAGAAAATCTAATAAAGTAAATGCTAGTTGGTTGAGTTCATTAACATTAATCAAGGCAGTAAAACATAGACGCAAATGAACCTAAGGTAAATAAACAAAACACTTTACAAATAATTATTTAAAAATTAGTAATATGTGTAAAAGTCAAAATTAAGCAAGATTTATAAATACTGTCATTTGCCTCCAGGAAGAATTTCTCAAATGTTACGCACAATTGCATCTTGTCAAATTGCAGGAGTGGACTCTACGGAACTCTCAAAAAGCAAAGAAAAATAAATGTGACATTGACTGCATTTAATGTCAGGCTGTCTGCCTGTACCTAGACTTTGTTTGGGGGTCGGCAGCATTTGTGTCTGAAGTTACTTGACCGGGCAAAATGGGTCATGAACTGCTCATTCATTCCTCACAGTGGACTTGAAGTTATTTGACAGGATGATCATAATATGAAGTGACCTTAACTTAACTTTTAATCAGTGCATGTGTAATATTTCATTTCCTAGACAGGTAGAATTTTATAACAACGACAACACACATACTGACAATCTCTATTAAAGGTTATTTGTTTGTTTGTTGACACTGATGGTTCAGTGAAGAACTGTGTGAGATCAAAATTTACAATACTTATTTAGGATATGGCTATTCTTTAGATGACCAACTAAATTGTGCAAGTTAATTCACTGAAGAAAAAGAATGTTTTAGTAATCTTTAATCAAAATCTGACCCTTTGCTTCTGCATTAGCAGTGTCAGTCCTTTCCTGTTGATGTCAGTTTGACGGCTTCAAGTCTAGTTTTTAGATGTTAGTATTAGTTAGTTTTAAGGATCTCTGTAAGATAGTTTGCTACAAAACAGTGGCAAAATTCATGTTTAGAAGATATCAAATAGATACAAACATCAAAAGCTATAGCAGTTTGGAAAATAAATTAATCAAAATTTTTTTCATGACACCTCAAATTTCAGTTTATGAAATCTTGACCAATCAAACGCTCTCTAATATCTGATGTTTCCCAACCCCTTCAAGCTTCCCATTTGCTTTTGATTTGATGCGCTTATACTCAACCACTCTCACTGCCAGGGCTGTGATAAACTGCTATTGGCTGTTTTTTTAAGGGGAGGAGCTAATCTTTGTCCGATCCGCTCTTGTGTCACAGTTCAGATTACATCTAACATCGAATAAAAATTACACATTAGAAAGCACTTCACAGAACCTTTAACCCAGCCCACTTACCACTAGTTTGTTAAAAAGGAATGATTAAAGCCCCGCCCCAACATTCTGTTTTAGTTAGAAGTACATCAACGTACTGGCGCCGTTGTCCTGTGGCTGCCGTCGCATCATCCAAGTGGAGGTGGTGGTGTGGAGCGACCCCCTCATGATTGTGAAGTGCTTTGGGTGTATGGCCAAACATGATCAATGTGCTATATAAATACACCCTACAACTACTACTACTACTACTACTACTACTACTAATATTAACGTACTGCAATAAAAGTCTCAGCAACTTACTGCTCACGCAGACTTTAACATCCACTGAAACTTCACATTCCACACAAAGTACAGTGGAAAAAAGTTCTTTAAACTAATAACGTGTTCCAGCATTTTATAACAAATACAACAGAAAAACTGATCATGTCACTTAATTGTGCAATTAGCACAATTAACTGTGCAATTAATTGTGCAATTAGCGAAGAGGGCCTAGAATGCAAATGTTAAAAAGATCCAGTAAGGCCTGATGATCATAACCCTGGACTGATTTTACTCCCAGCGCTTCTCCACATTACTAGCATGTAAGCGAGATCATGGTTTTGGAGGAGAGCTGCATATTGTAAGATGCCTAGTGACATTATTTCCCCTGGTGACCACTTTGACTGTCTTTGTTTTTATAGCCTATGAGGGATGATGACAAATGCAATATGTCTTCCACACATCTACACCGCTTGACGCTGCTTTCTTTTTATAGCTGACCTCTTTCACAGAATTTCTAGATCATTTCATAAACATACAGTAGCATACTACATAAAAATGCTGTAATATGTCAACAGTAACAGTATGATTAAGTATCTGCCTCTGCTCTAGTTCTGAGTGTTCATCTTCATTTCGTCTTTGTGGATGACTGGATTCAGCTTAAAGCTTGTGTAGTTTACAATTTTGAATCAAAACCATTACTGTTTGGCCATAACAAATTGTGATAAAAGAACAAAAGTTACTTATATTAAACATACAATTGATTAAATTGTACTTGCATTATTAAATTGGTACAATACACTTTTTATTTATATACACGTTTTTACATTGCACTTATATTTTACAAAATTATCTTCATGTAATTAACTCTGTAATTAATTTCTACAATTAGATTTAAAATAATAATTATCTATAATTATACTCCACCTTAAAGGGATAGTTCACCCAAAAATTGTCATCATTTACTCACCGTTTACTTGTTCCAAACCAGTTTGAGTTAGATTTTTTGTTTAGTTGAACACAATAAAAGTTATTTGGACCCTTTTCTCAAGCCTGTTATGACGCGTTTAACCGTCATCAGCATCTTAAATCCGTGAAAGTTTTTAATATTTAGATATTTTTTTAAAAAGGTATGAAGATTTATATGCATTTATGTATGTATTAAATCATTTTGCTTCAAATGATAAAAAACAGATTACCGCTTGAGTGAGGCGTTTCTAATGCAGCGTCTATGGGGCAGGACAATACATTTGACGTTATTCTCTCCTCTGGCTGCCTTCAGTCTCACACAAGTTTTTTTCCTTTTTCTGAAAGTCTTTATAACATCATGGTGGAGTTTTTCTTTTATTATTTGAGCAAAAAAGAAAAAAAATGGTTTCTAGTACTCTTAAATTCACTACGCTCTAAGTTTTCCCAACTATGATGACTTCCGCTACTGAGAAACCCGGAAATGTGAAAAGGGTCTATTAAAGAATGTTGGAATCCTGTAACCACCGACTTCCATAGTGTTTGTTTTTCTGTCTATAAGGGTAACTCTAACGTTAACGGTTACATGCTTCCAACGTTCTTAAATATATCTTCATTTGGAAACAACAAAAATCAATCCAAGGCACTCGAAAATGGATTGATTTTTGTTGTTTGCTTTGATGAATCCCTTACCCAAAGAGCACCAACCAAATATTTGAGGTACTCCAGAGCGTTTTTTGTTTGTTTGGATGATTATATCTTCACTTGTGTTTAACAGAACAAAAAGAAATCAAACTGCTTTGGAACAAGTCAAGGGTGAATAAATAATGACAGAATTTTAATTATTTTGTGAATCTCTTTAACCCACCCTGAGACACATGTCTAAATTTTATCCTCTTGATATGTTATCCATCCAAATACTCTTAACGCACCATAAATAACAAATCTATAAATAACACAAAAATCGGAAGCTCTTTACCTGGATACAGTACTGTACATAACTGACCCAACCAATATAACATCTCAAACTCAAAAAAGAAAGCGAAAAACATCAGATGTCAGAGCACTTCCAAATCCTGATCAAACACCCATGGTTCACCAGCTATGAACGATTTGTGTTAACCCTTTATAGGATACAAGTTGAAATACTCATAGGAAAACTCCTGGAGACATTGGGGTTATTACACGGCTTTTGAACCTTTATGATTAAAAAAAAATGTCAGTTTCCTTCACCGATACAGGGTTAAAATACACATCACATGAATGAGTCTTACTGATATGTTTATAGTGACAACCATTGTTCCACTGCACTTGAAAGAGGATTCAACTCATATACTGCACACACACACACAGATAATAACCACTGGTTAAAAAAACCCCTCTTATTTCTCTTCAGACTGGAGTTGAACTCAAGCATGCGTGTGGTTGGGAGGAAGCTCAAACCAGAGCGTGCAATAGTTCTGCGGTCTATGCCAAACAAAGGCTGGTTTGCTGTGTGTGTGTGTGTGTGTGTGTGTGTGTGTGTGTGTGTGTGTGTGTGTGTGTGTGTGTGTGTGTGTAAAAATTAGATTGTGTGCTCATTTGCCTGCAGGGAAGTGGATTTTCAGTGAATAACAGAGGATGCGTATGCTTCAAATCACTCTGAATCAGCAGCAACTGTACCGGAGATCGATACGGAAGGACTGACACAACAGCCTCAAAATAAGCTGTCAAACAAGAATAAACGGGTCACAAGCGCCCTCTACAGCTAAAACGTGATACAACAGCCACTGTTCTCGAACAATTTATATTAAATTAATAATATATCAAACATTTTAACATGATTATTATATATTATCAAATATTATTAGGTTAGATTTAACTATTTTTAAATGAAACATTTGCATTTACATTACCTAGCGTGTGTCTGCTCACCTCTCAGATCTTAAGGATTTAATAATAATAATAATAATAATAATAATCATCATCATCATCATCATTCATTCATTTTTTTTCGGCTTAGTCCCTTTATTAATCTGGGGTCGCCACAGCAGAATGAACTGCCAACTTATCCAGCACGTTTTAAGCAGCGGATGCCCTTCCAGCTGCAACCCATTTCCGGGAAACATCCGTACACACTCATTCACACTCATACACTACGAACAATTTAGCTCACCCAATTCACCTGTACCATGTCTTTGGACTGTGGGGGAAACCGGAGCACCCGGAGGAAACCCACACGACCACAGGGAGAACATGCAAACTCCACACAGAAATGCCAACTGTCCCAGCCGAGGCTCAAACCAGCGACCTTCTTGCTGTAAGGCGACAGCACTACCTACTGCGCCACTATAATAATAATAATAATAATAATAATAATAATAATAATAATAATAATAATAACTATAATGATTCTACTGAACTGAAGCAGGTGAATCATTACTATATGAAATATATTATATCCATATAATCTTTTAATCTTAATTATGCTACCATTCTTTTACATGTGTAACAGTATTTGACAATATTACTTATAAATAATAATATTGGTGCTACATTCTATTCTTTTCATTTGAAACATTTTCATTTTTTATTTGTGCACATAAATGAAATTTTCTGATGTGCATGTGAGTGTGTGTGTCTGCTCACCTCTCCGATCTGTATGTGCGTCTCTTCAACAGACAGAGAGTATGAATGAATGATCTCCTGCATGCGCATAATATGTTCCTCTTCAATGCCTTGGAATTTCTGCAAAAGACACACAAACACACAAAAGCAGATGTTAGAAATAATACTTAATCTTTTTCCACAACAGTCCTGAGTGTGTGTGTATGTGTGCATAAAACCTTTTTCTTATGTTGTTGGCAAAACGCTATGAATAGCCTATTTGGGTGGTCTGGATAGCTAAGAAACACATAACACACACACAAACACAGTGAAAATGAATATGCATGTGTGTATGCGTGATATGTGTGTGTGTGTTACGGATGGCTGCATGCCTGATCTGCTGTTTATGCTCCTCTCAGACTGACAGTAGGGTTTTTAGAAGATTTAAAGGGAAGAGGAGAAAAAGACGAGGAAATGAGTGGAAACAAGATAATGACAGCATAAGTCAGAGCATGTGTGACCACAGGGGAAAAAAACGAGTTTGTGCATGTGTGTGTGTGGATCATGTAGGGAAACATCAATAAAGAGCTTAAACTTTGTATGTTTGAGGACACTGTGGCTCTGATTTGGAGACTGAAGAATACTGTAAGTGTGTATATGAGAGATGGTGGAGGTGAATTGAAAGCACCAACGTAAAAGACAATGTCAAAAAATGTCTTGTAGCCCTCATTATGATGAGATTAAACAACAATTAAAGCAATTTTAACAGATTTTATATATATATATATATAATTTATATATATGTATGAATTCCACTTAAAATAATTAAAAGTAAAAATTAGGGCTGCACGATATTGGAAAAATCTGATATTGTGATATTTTATTTTTCTACGATAAACATTGCAATATGAAAAGATGGTTTGAATAGCTTTATTTGGCAGTTTTCTGGAAAGTCTAAAAGTAATTAGGTACAAAAAAATGCTATTCTTTGGTTTTTCTTCTATCTAACAATTCTTAGATCAAGTAAAAATATACTTTTGTTTTCACCTTCAGAAGAAATTATGTTTTTTCCCTTAAAACAAGCAAAATTATCTGCCAGTGTGATAAGTAAAACAATCTTGTTTTTGCTTTGAAATGTAGATATTTGGACAAGAAACAAGACAAAAATTCTAAGAAAAAACTTTAAAAAAAGTTTTAATTGAAATAAATTAATTAAGTAGTTAATTAATTAATTAGTTAATTCATATTTTTTGTGCTCAAATGTTCTAAACTCTTATGAATAATCAGTCACAGGCCTTAAAAACGCATGCAAAGTCTACAAATCACATGTGTTCTGTGGCTCCTGGTCAATTATATTTCTGACTCAACATTGCATATCTTGCAATGTGACTTTTGCAGATGTGTTGTGCAGCCAGAGTAAAAATGATAAAATTAAAAAGCAAAATGATATGTAAAAACTATGCTAAAAACTAAATTTTTCAAAAGAATAAAAGGCAAAAATTACTCGTTTTAAATCGAGTACCCAGCACTGTTTCATATTATTTGTAAAATACAAATCATTTATTTCCTGTGTAATGTGCTGTGATGGACAAAGCATGCAAATTGTGCATATTGTGGGACCACTAAAATATAATATTGTAATTGATATATAACGTGCAATCAATATATAATACTAGTATATATGCAATAATAAAAAAGAGGTTAAGATTGCTCTTTTTTTTTACATTTTTTATCATAAAATGTGGCTTCTACACAAGTGTGTTATTTTCTTGCAACAAAAGAATTTTGAGTGCAACCTAGAATGTCAATAATAATGACTTATCATCTAGAAAATATGAGTATATTCAGAGTTGAAAATTTTAGTTTTACTTAATTTTTTTGATTTACACACATGCAGATACTAGTTGTATTGAAGTAATATATATACAATATTTAGACAGGGATCTTTTCAGCTTTTTCTATTTTTACTCTTATTTACTCATTTAATTGTAACCTAGCCTAATTATGTTCTCTTTTTCAGAGAATATGTTTATTTCTAATTCATTCATTCATTTTCTTTTCGGCTTAGTCCCTTTATTAATCCGGGGTCGCCACAGCGGAATGAACCGCCAACTTATCCGGCATTTGTTTTACGCAGCGGATGCCCTTCCAGCCACAACCCATCTCTGGGAAACACATCCATACATTCTCATTCGCACACATACACTATGGACAATTTAGCTTACCTAATTCACCTGTACCGCATATCTTTGGACTGTGGGGGAAACCGGAGCACCCGGAGGAAACCCACGCAACCACGGGGAGAACATGCAAACTCCACACAGAAATGCCAACTGGCCCAACCGGGACCTGCCCCAACCGGGGATCGAACCAGCGACCTTCTTGCTGTGAGGCGAACGTGCTACTCACGCGCCACCGTGGCGCCCCGTTTATTTCTAATTAATATATGTAATTTTATTTTAATTTATTTTGAGGGGATAGCAGGGAAAAACTAAGACAGTTTGTAATTTTTCTTATTCTGTATTATATACTGCTATGTATGGTGTTGTTTAATACCAATTAAAATAAATAAATTATTTACATAAAAAAAAATAAAAAAAATATTCTGACACAACTATAGGATGTATACAAGAAAATATCTGTATCTGATGGTTTTATTAATCCAGATCAAGCATCACAAAAGCTTTTAAATAAAATCAACAAATTTCCAAATATTGAACAAATTGTCCTTAAAAAAGTACATAAAACAGAGACCTCAACAAACACACTCCACCCCATCTTACTTGTGCGGTTTCTGTCATTCTTTGCTCAAATTCAGTCTTGGCAGTGGCGTATTTCTCCACATATGACTTATAAGACTCAGTGGCTTTCTTGACCTTCAATCCAGCCTGCAACAGATAGAGAACAGATTAGACACCTTTATTTTTGAGGACGCACTTTACAATTTCCTTTATAAACTGCCTCTAGCATTTAGCACAGAAAATAATCCTTCCAGGAGAAGAACTTGGGAGTTTCCTACAGGAACAGATCCAGCAAACTTTCCAGCATTGCTCAGTAGTTGATGCAAGCACGAGTGCGTTTGTACCTTGTCCAGGTCTCTCTGTGTGGCTCCCTCTTTGCGCATGCGCTCTTGCTCGAGTGTCTTGTTGATGTAGTTCTCTTTGCTCTTCAGCAAAGCCTGCGAGACACTCTGAATGTTCTGCACTGCCTCCAGAGTCGATGCCACTTCCTCCTTTGTCTACAAGCAGGAGAAAGCGCAAAATAATTCAGTAAGACAGATTATAGATAATGCCTGCAAGTGCTTAAGGATGTTTTTACACCATATCAGTCAAATGAGACATTTTAAATAAGTGAAAAAGGTATAAAAATAAAGCCACCTACTGTATAAGCTTTGCATTTTCTACAACTTATACTCTGTAAACCTAAGCTGGTAACTTTTATATACTATGCCCTGACAAACTACATTAAATGGGAAAATAACATTCATACAACATATAATAATACTATATAAGTAATTATTAGGAACATAACAGTAAACAACATTTGCTTAATACACAAATACACTTTACAGAACACATCACCTGTTTACAATACAACTGCAGGTTAACCATGCTTGTATATAATAACTTTAACTGTTAAAAGCTATTAGTTACTAGTTAATTAGTAGGCCCACACGGAATCTGCGCGTGCAGAATTCCGCAGATTTCTGCATATATTTAGCCCATCATTGATTCTGTTTGTTTACTTGTGTAAATGTGTGTAAATGTATATTTATTCCGTTTTTAAATTAATTTCAGTAATAATATTGACTAATGTGAAAATATTCATATGATTTATTTACAGTACAGTTTGTAAAGTAATATTTTCTGTCTTCTAGAAGATATTTAATATGAGAGACTTGCTTTGTTTACCAAATAAAGAGGATCTATTTGGATTCACATTGTAAACATTAAATAAATGTTGAAAAGGTATTACTTTTTATTTCATATATTAAGGTTTTAGTTTTGATGCTCCCAAAAAAAATTCCGCATAAATCCGGAGATTTTTAACAAAACTCTGCGAAGAAACAGCAAAAAATGTCCGCAGATTCCGTCTGGCCCTATTAATTAGTAACTAATAAAGTTATGTTAACTAATAAACTTAACTTCTCTGATTTTAACTGTTATACAACTTGCCCCTTTTGTAAAGCTGCTTTCAAACAATAATTAATGTGAAAAGCACTTTACAAATAAACCTGAATTGAATTTAAAAATCAAGGTTGAATTATTTGTACAGCATTTAGGCTACATTAAATAGAGGAAAATAAAAAGTAAATCAATAATTACAGCTGAGGACATAATGTTTGGCTCTGCTCAGGTTTTAAATTATCTAAGACCTACTCCGGGTCCCCTTAAAATAATATCCATGAAAAGGTCAAAAATCTGGGGGTTATTTTCAATTCAGAGGTACAATTTGACAGTCAAAAGAACTCTGTTGTCAGAGCCAGTACATGTTACATTATGTTAATTATAAATACATTACATACAGTATGTCACAAAAGTGAGTACACCCCTCACAATTCTGCAAATATTTATTTATATCTTTTCATAGGACAACACTGCAGAAGTGACTCTTTGACACAATGAAAAGGAGTCAATGTAAAGTTAGTTTAGCAGTGTAAATTTAGTGTCCCTTCAAAAAAACTAAAAATAGGGCCAATAATAGCTGAACCCCTGGCAACAAAAGTGAGTACACCCCTTAGAAAAAATTGAAAAGTTAATATTTTGTGTGGCCCCCATCATTTTCCAGCACGATTTTAATTCTCTTGGACATGGAGTTGGCCAGAGCTTCACAGGTTGCCACTGGAATCCTCTTCCACTCCTCCGTCACAACATCACCAAGGTGGTGGACATTTGACACCTTGTGCTCCTCCACCTTCCTTTTCAGGATGCCCCAGAGGTGTTTTAAGGGGTTTAGGTCTGGAGACATGGTTGGCCAGTCCATCACCTTTACCCTGAGTCCCTTTAGCAAGCCAGTGAGGTGTATTTGGGGTCATTATCATCCTGAAACACTGCTTTATGGCCCAGCTTCCGGAAGAAGGGGATCATGCTCTGCTTTAGTATGTCACAGTACTTGTCAGAATTCATGTTTTCCTCATTGAATTGTAGCTTCCCAATGCCAGCAGCACTCATGCAGTCCCACATGATGACACTCCCACCACCATGTTTAATGATAGACAAGACACACTTGTGTTTGTACTTCTCACCTGGTTGCCACCACACACGCTTGACACTATCTGAACCAAAAAGGTTTATCTTGGTCTCATCAGACCACAGGACATGGTACCAGTAATCCTGGTCCTTAGTTTGAATGTCTGCGGCAAATTGTTTGCGAGCTTTCTTGTGCATCTTTAGAAGAGGCTTCCTTTGAGGACAACCATGCAGACCAATTTGGTGCATTGTGCGGCGTACGGTCTGAGCACTGACAGGCTGACCCCCCATCCCTTCAATACCTGAAGCAATGCTGGAAGCACTTATCCGTCTTTTTTCAAAGACAATCTTTGGATGTGACGCTCAGAACGTGCACTCAGCTTCCTTGGCTGACCATGGCGAGGCGTGTTCTGAGAAGAACCTGTGCTCTTAAAGCATTGAATGGCCTTGGCTGCAGCACAGTTTCAGAGTGTTGGCTATCTTCTTATAGCCTAGGCTTTATGCAAAGTAACAATTAGTTTTTTCAGGTCTTCTGAGAGTTGTTTGTCATGAGATGCCATGTTGAACTTTCAGTGGCCAGGTTGAGAGAGTGAAAGAGCTTTTATACCAAATTTAACTCGCCTGCTATCTGGAAACACCTGAGACAGTGTAAAACTAATGAGTCACATGCCACAGGGGAAGGAAAATGTCTAATTGTGCTCAATTTGTACATTTTCACTTAGGGGTGTACTCACTTTTGTTGCCAGGGGTTCAGCTATTATTGGCTGTATTTTTAGTTATTTTGAGGGGACACTAAATTTACACTGCTAAACTAACTTTACACTGACTCCTTTTCATTATGTCAAAGAGTCATTTCTGCAGTGTTGTCCTATGAAAAGATATAAATAAATATCTGCAGAAATGTGAGGGGTGTACTCACTTTTGTGACATACTGTATATGGTTAACACTTTACAATAAGTTTCATTATTTAATGCATTTACTAACATGAACTAATCATGAACAACACTTGTGCTGCATTTATTAATCATAATTGAACATTTACTAATGCATTATTATCATCCAAGTCCATGCTTGTTAACATTAGTTAATGCACCGCGAGTTAACGCGAACTAACAATGAACAGTTGTATTTTCATTTACTAATGTTAACTAACATGAACAAATACTGTAGTAAATGTTTTGTATATAGTTTGTTCATGTTAGTAAATGCATTAACTAACATTAACTAATGAACCTTATTGTAAAATGTGACCATATATGATATATATTACTTGATACTTGTCATTCTGAAAAATCCCTCACAGTTTCATCTTTATCGGTAATTTAAAGGAATGACCTGTATGCGGCAGACTCATTTAGCTGAGAAATTGGGTTCATACTTTGCAATGCGGCATGTTATGAGCAAAGTTACATGTATATTAATCAAACACCCCAGATGACGGCAGCTCCCATACCTTCTTATGATTTTTGGCTTGTTCGTCCACATATTTCTGGACTTCCTTGATGAGTTCTTGCAGCTTGCGGACCAGCTCCATGTGACATGCTGCCAGTTTCTCCGTGGACTGTTTAAACACGTCCCACACCGGCGCAAACGTCCTTTGGAACAAATAGCCGTTTCATTACATAGCACAAATAAAGCACAAAATGATTTGTGATTTAACACCAAGGTGTGTTTACACTTTCGATATCAGATTTATCCTCTGGTCCCGGTTGTTTTTAATGGAAACATCTCTGTGTGAGGTTTAACGACACTATAATGATAATATGATACGTGTGGCGGGCTGAAAACCATTTTCAGTGGAATAAAGCACAGCAGGCCACTATAAAACCAGATTTCACTTCACACAACTGCACCTAGCGTATTTTGCTAATAGTTCCTATCCAAACTTGGCTATTTCAGTACCACGATAGCAATAACAATGAGTTAATTGCTTTTTTCCTGCAGATCTTTTTGAAGTAGCGTATGATGTTTCGCTTGACTGGCAATATGTCTCACATTAGCAGGGAAAGTACACTGCGTCTGCCAGAATAAAGTTTATTCAGAATTTAAAAAAAATAAATGTAAAAAAGTTCCAGGCAGGTAAGTGAACAGCTGAGGGTTTTCATTTTGTTTCCTTGCATGTAATGAACTGGGCTTTCATGAATAAAGCCTGAGAGACATTGAAACGATGTGGTTTTTCCAGCTCATTATAAAAACATTATTAAAATGGTGTTCATAATGAATCTACTGGGCTTGTAAAACCTCAGATACACACACACACACACACAAGCTCACCCAAGCTGAGAGAAGTTGCTGGCAGTCTTGGCTAGTTTGGTCATTGATCTTGAATATGCCTCTTCTATGGTGGCTCTGAGACAAGAGAGAGAGAAAGAGAAAAGAAGCATGTGTGAATAATTAAATCAAACAAGTCATCCAATACTTTTTTATTGAATAAAGAAATCACTTAAGCGACACTCTGATTTTATATAACTTTCAGTTCTCACTCCCAAAACAATTCATTCATACTTGGATACAGTATTTACTACAATAAATGACGGGATGTAAAGAAGTTGAAGAAAAATGTCAAGGAAATCTTGCGGTTTGTGTCTTGCAAGTGTTATGTTCGATGTTAGCTTTTTTTTGTGTGCATTTATTATCCCCATCCTCTCCGTTTTCTACTCCACCTTCAGGTTTCTTATTGGTCCAATTCTATTTGTCAATAATCATTATGACGGTGCCAGTTCCACCAATCCCTGGACGCGCCGTGTGATTTACAGCTCCGACAGACCAGTGTGTGGTGTGCGCCCTGCCTCGGCGTACCTTTGTGCTCCACGCAATCTTGTGTTCATGCTTAGGCTTTGTTGTGATTTATCTCAGTCTTACTGTGGTAATTCGAGTTTACTTGTTAAACTTCGTTAGCTGTAAAATGATTTAATGGTTGTTGAGTGATTCTAAAATAAATCTATTGTTTTAGTTTAGATTGAGTTTTGTTAGATTAGTTGGAGTGTTTTGCCACCTGTGTAGTTTTGAGTTTTGTAGTTTTATTAGTTTAGATCGGGTGTCGTATACACTGAAGATGTCGGGTTTATTTTCATTATTTCTGTCGCCTAGTTTAGACTTTAGATTTAAGGAGTGTTTTGTTCTGTTGATTTCTTTGATTTGGCTTACACTCATTCAGTTCGTTTACAGAGAATATTGTAAATGTTTATTTCTTTTTTCCCCATTTATTATTCTTATATATTGTTTGATACATGAAGTAAAAAGCTTAAATAGAGAATTGATTCCTGCCTCATCCTTGATCTGTCGCACTCATTACTACTGTCTGACCTAAATGTTACAGCATCCCACTTAAACATCTTAAACTCGTAACACGGGTGTTTAAGACAAGTCAATTTAGTTATAAAGCACATTTAAAAACATAGGTGTGTACCAAAGTGATGTACAAGACAAATAAAAGGATTAAAGAGAAGAAACCAGACAACATAAATAACAGATGGGACTGTGCACATTAAAATAACCAACATACAAACAAATCAAATGCTATAGACTACAAATTAGCTTGTATAAATACAAATGTCAATTTATACAACCCACGGTGCTTTTGTCAATAAACATTATCACCTGCGTTTTATAGATTGAATAATTTAGCTAATCTAAAATGTGAAAACAGTAAAACAAACAAACAAAAAACAAATAAGTATATAAATAAGTAAACAATCAAATAATTACATAAAATAAAAAAATAGGTGAGTGTGTGTGAATCCTCAACTTATAGTGTATCCCTACAGACACTTGGTACCGTCAAAATCTATTGCTATTTATTGTAATAGATAAATAATAAATAATTAATCTGAGATCAGTTTCACTCCTTCAGAAACAACGAACAACATCACACCGTGTCCACAAGGGGGCGACAAACACGCTCCATTGGTGGCCAAAACACTTCTAAAATCCATCCCCACCACTCAAAACACCAACATTACAACCAAAAAGTACATGAATCAAGATTGCAACTTCTTCAAATTAAACACATAAACCCTCTAATAGCCTAAAGGTGCACTGGTATTATGAATCCGCAAAAAAAAATCCTCTGAACTCCGGGGGCATTTTCAACCCTCTGCACATATTAAATCTATCAGAGGGTGAATTCTTTCCATTATTTTAACACGGCTTTGACTGTTAAAGCAGGTGAGACTTGTGATGGATGTGAGGCTTTTGGAGGACTTACAGCATTCCTAAAAACCACTTGGATGGTTTTGTGAGAACCGTCTTTAAATAGTTTCCTCTGGAATAGCTCTACTCTCTTGACACATGTTAGGATTGTGCAAGACAGGCATGATTTCCAGCAGTTTTACAGGTGAATGATCAGACAAAACTGTGCATGTTTTCAGAACAAGAATCTCACAGATATTCGCATGTCTTTTATGCGATAATCCAGTTTTGCGCATAAAAGTTCATTCGCATTTTTGGATGTAAACATAGCTAGTGTAATAGCTAATATTTTGTACTCTGTTAAACATATTAAAGGCATTAGATTATGACTGTACTAGGGATGCACAATATATCAGTGCTCATATCAATATCAGCCGATAAATGCTATTTGTATCGTAATCGTTATCAGTCGGATATCAATATTAGGCCAATATCTTTAAGCCGATAGATAACATAATTGTACAGAACTTGTTCAGACTTTACCAGTGCACTATAACAGCTTTCATCACATTGTTGATTTTCTTGAAGTCCATCCTTTCTTTGTGTGGTATTGTTGTGCGTTAATATCTCAGTAAGTAACCTATATTCCTTATTGTAGATATGCTTGATAGAGTGTCATTGTGTATTTTGCTTTAAATTGCCTAAGGAAGAATATTACATGTGTAAACATTTGGGTAATTTTCCCAACCGACAACCGCTGCTCGTAACCTGAATATTAACCGGTAATAATAATTTAATATTTAAAAAATGAATTAACGTGTCTGTTTATTTGTCTGACACATTAAATTTGGCATTTTAAAATATCAGGCATAGGCATTTAAAGAGTGTGAGGTGTACCACACAGCTATTAATACTATATGAATAATATATTTTTTTTTAATTGCCGCTACATTCACCACACAACCCCAGCTGTCCTAGATTTTTAACATATTTAAAAACTCAAGCATTTGTGATTTAGATCATGTACTTAGATCATGATCTAAATGCTTTTTTAAAAAAATCAAACAAAAAGTTATTCAGCGGTAATAAATGTGTCAGTGCTTGTTGGGAAAGGGATACATAAAGATCAAGTGTTTGCTTAAATGTGTAGGTGCAGTTTTAATGAGAAGCAATGATAAAATCCTTTTTTCACTTTTTGTCCGAGTGCCTTGGACTTATAATCATGCTTTTTTTAGTCTACAAAACTTTTCAGATTTCAGAAGAACAACTAAAAATAAATCTGTAATTCAGCAAAATTAAGCCAAAATTAGAAAACCTGTCATCAAAGATTTAAAGCTAAATTTATTGATGTCATCACATTTGTTGTCCGTTTCAGTTCATTTTATCAGTACCTTTTAGTCCTTCAACAAACTTTTTAAATTAGTTAGTTCAGTCAGACTGCATTTGTACTATTTTTTCCAAAATATATTTATTGGCTTTTGGTTGAACTACCGAACAAAATACATAAAAATGTAATTAATAAATAAAAAGACTTACTATATAAAAAAAACATATTCTAAAATATTGAAACATCAGTAATCCAACAAATGGCTAAAAATGTGAAAATAAAAATGTAAATAAATTACAGAAATTCAAATAATAATTGTGCAATATTAATAAATAAATAATAACAATGTTCAATTCATTTTTGTACCTTGAATTTCACAGCTTTCCAGTGTGTTCTGGTTAAACAAATTTGCAAATTGTTGCTGAATTGTAAGACATCTGAACAACACAATAAGACACCAACTAGGCTTTGAAAGCTCAAACATCAAAAAATGTTACATGGTCCGGCCGGTTTAGAAAGTGTTGAAGGGGATCCATATTTTATAAAAATATTGTAATTTTTCTTTAACAGTGTATGTTAGCTTCGCCAGAGCAAGACTGTTAGTCATTTCTTTAATCCACTGGCCACAGGATGGCCTCTTTTTGAAATTGTACTTTTTAATGATTTACCTCAGCTTTAATGAAAAAACTAACCAAAAATGACAATGAATGTCTGTGTTATATACCAAACATTAGACTTCCCTTATCAAAAATAGCAAGAATGAAAGAACTTATTTTCACCTTTCTCTGATGAAGTCTGATAGCTCCTTGCTGGATATCTGGCCATGTTTCATGTTATGGTAGAGGACATCAAATCCATTGTTTTTATCGCCCTGCCAAAGAGAACATAATTGAATTATAAACAACTGCATTTGATCGCTACATTTTTACTCCAATAAAAGACAAAAACCAAGAAGCAAAAAGCAAAGAAATAAAGCCAAGCTCCGCATCATCAGTGGTGCAGGCGTTTGTTTACCGCTTTGGGCTTCTCAACAATCATTGTTGTCATGGTCTGAATGGCATCAAGCTGGCTTTGCAGAGCGGACTGGTCCACCATGTTCATCCGCAGCATATTTTCCCTATTTTTGCCCATTTGAGAGTACATCAGTGCTGTAGTGCGCTCTCAGTTGTGTAAAGGGTTTCATAGTAACCTCGGTTACAACAAGTGTCCGATATCAGTGTTTTAAAAATGCAGGCGTATGCATTATTCACATCTGAAGTGAAGCCTGATACAAGCTCTCATAATGTAATGACAGAAACACAAACACATACATACGTTCATAGTTATTTAAATGCATTGATATTAGTTCAGAAATAATTTGTATGATTTCAGAAATATTATAACTAACTTTCTGAAGATTGTTACTCATATTTTTCTTTTTTTCCTCCCAGATTTAAAGAAAATAATCTTGTGTAAATATTTACAAATGCTTTTACATATTTAGCCTTTTATTAATACTGTTGTGTATGAAATTATTTGATAAATGTCTGACTATATTTGATAACAGTTCTTATTCTAATAGTCATTTTCCACTATTATATACATTATATTATAAATATTATGTTAAAATGCATTTAGAAGAACAAACACATCATTCATATATCCATCTGTACCGCAGTAGATGAAAGAAACAAAATGTTATTTTAAAAATGGGTTCACCATGTGCTTTTTGAGTAGCAATATATGATTGAAGTGCATGAGTTTTGGTATTAATATTAATAACAAGACTGTATTTGCTTAGCATGCATGCCCTGATTATAAACGCACCTGTCATCCTTGCCAATGTGGCACAACAAACTTAGTCAATCATACGCTCTAATATCCCCAATACATCAGATTAATGAAGCAAACCAAAACAAACTAAATTATAAGCTATCATTTCTCAATAGCAACTGTGAAAACAGAGATGTCTGGCACGCCACGAGAGTTCAAGCAGTAATTCAAAGAGAAACACAAGAAGAAACTCTTTTTATCTTCGTACCATAATATTTCCATAACATCTGTATTTGCAATATGCACTTAAAATTGGTTTTGGTCTGTAAAGAATCATTTTATGCACACTATGGCTGCATGTATTCGTTTAAAAATATTAAATTGCAATACATTTTTACAATTGATAAAATATGTTTTTCTAAGTTAATGTTTTTTTCAATAATCAACTCCTGTCATCGAAATTTATGTATCATTACTGCAATATTCAGTGTTGCATAAAACTGTAAAGCCTCATATGTTCAGTAGGCATGGGACGATAACCGTTTTCAAGGTATACCGTGGTTTGGAAAAGTCAAGGTTTTCATACCGCCAACATTTTCTGCCATACCGTTCCTAAGGTATGAATAAGATTTTTTATTTACATTTTTTTGTTTGTTTTTTAGCTGTAAATTGTAAAGAAATCTGTGTTTTTGAAACAAATGAAGACAGCAGAAGTCAATGATTCACTTGAATTATTCAGCCTGACATGTTTACTGCCCCAAAATACTTTAAATGTTTCTCAAAATAAAAAGAAATTGTGTTTAAAGGGGAAAAAGGTTCTGTGTTTTACCCAGACATTTAAAAAGAATATATTTTAGAGTATAGTAATCACAATACCGTGAAACCGTGATATTTTTATCCAAGGTTATCATACTATCAGAATCTTATACCGGCCCATGCCTAATGTTCAGGCATAATAAAACTCAGTGTTATTGTGAAAACGTTCATGCTCTTTAAATGGACTAATGTCATATTAAATGGAAAAATTGTCATGTTTTGATCATTTTCTATTCCCAATGTATGAACTTGTATAGAAAGTTTAAGAGTAAAAACAAAGGTAATTCACAAAACTCTCACCAAATGGCCACAACACTCAAAATATCACCATTTCTGAATTTTATTTGGAATAGAGCTCAAAAGAACGGCATTTGCTTTAAACAAAAGTATTTAAAATAATTTTATATAAACATAAATAGTCTTACTGCAGCTTTTAATTAAAAATAAATAAACAAATAAATGATAAAGTTCTAACTTTGACCAAAAAGAATAACCAAAAGACCCCAAATTCCTTAACTGACATTTTATGATTTAAAATATTTAGAAAACCTGATAATTGTAAAAAATTATGATCTAGAAAAACATTTTAGATTGCTAAAAACCACTACCTATGCAAAAAAAAGGCATCAACGTGCTGAATAAACCGATGAGATGAAGCTCTGATGTCAGGTTTATATTGTGTAACTTCCACAACAGCTTTTGTGGACACAGCAAATATCACGGCGTGTGTGTTTCCTGTGGAGCAAAGACAGCTGAGATCTGTGCGAAACTGACTGTGTGTTGAAAGAACAGCAACAGGAAAGCCGAGCGCTACAGAAGTGACATAGGAATGCAGCGATATTAAAAAAATACAATAGGAAAATAACAAAAAAAAACTCAGGAAAATGCTTTGGGCGTCTGCTCCTAGCATACCAGCACAGCACATGCCAGTCTGCTCTGCGATTGGTTCATGTATAGCCCACATGCCGTTTCATCACTGAACCTTTAAACACAAGTCCAGTCACAATGTACTTTCACTTTGTTTGTTTTTAAAGAATTGTTTATAATGGAATTATACTTAACCTGGGTCAAAAGATTGTCAAACTACATGTTTCAAAACTGGGTTAAGCAATGTTTTGCAATGTAAAATGTAAACAATGTAAAACACTGAAGCGCCAGAATGTTTCAGCGAGACGTTTAGCATTTATCAACTGCTTAACATGTGATTCGGTGCTTAGTTTATAATATTTAAGTACAAGCCACTAAATGATGGCATTTACTCTGAAAAACTAACTCATAATGACATAGCAGCACATATCTGTGACTTGTTATAATTCCATGACGTTAACAAGAGGGAAGTTCATAATAGTTTAAACACCAGTCTGGTAAACACCAAACATATACTGCATGAGGAACAAACGTGGAACAAAACATGCTAATTTGAGCTTAGGTATAAAGTGTACTAACTGTAATGTTGTGTTATGCCCTTGTGTATCTTTGCGTTTCTGAGAAAGGGTTTAATAAACAACAGTTTGGCTCAGGTCAAAATTACATTTAAAGTAAAAAAGAAAAAGAAAAAGAAAAACACAAGACAAGAAATTATGTACAAAAATAATTAAATAAAATAAGTTAGCCTGTATTTTATATAGTGCTTACACCAGGGGTCTCAAACTCAAATTGGCTAGGGGCCACTGCAGTGACTGACAACTCATAGGAGGGCCATTTTAACATTCAAGCACGAGAAGAAAGGGCAAGTCTGATGTAATTGATGCATCTTTGGACAACAGACATGACGTTCATATTTCAAACATTAGCAGTCTTAGACGGGGTGCCATCAGTGGTGATGCAAATCGGAACGTTCAATCACATCGCACAGTTGCTGAGATATATATGTGGCTTTTGTATGGCCGTGCGTTGGTAACAAACTCAGCAATTCTTTCCACAGAGTAGCTCTCCTCGTAGCTGATCATAAATGCTGTCTTAATTTTGTCAATGTAAATAACTGTGTAACTCACTTCAGCTGTAGAATCAGCACCCCTTTTACTGGTACTTCTCATTTTGCTCTCCATGTTTTTTATTTCTTGTACATATGGAAGAAGGAGGTTAAATTGCTATGAAAGTACTTCAAATAATTGGTATTATGAAAATATCTGTCCCAAGCAATTGTGTTGCTTAAGCAAAAGCTCACCAGATAGCGTACACCAGAAAGAATATTAGCAAAACATGAAATATCATGTTAACTAGTTGTGATTTAACATTTCATTTAATTGGACACAAATTCCATCGTCAGATCTTCCCTACGCATTCGATGCAAAAGTATAAACAAGACTTTACTGTTTTACCATTTTTACAAATAAGGACTAAATTAAATGGATGTTTAATGCTCAAGCAAGAGTGGTTTACCCTACTGACCCCTACTGTTTCACCCGTTTTACCTCAAAACAGGCCCAACCAAGACATTAGAAATACACCTTGTTTCTTCTTCTAATGCATGTATCAGTTTTCTGTTTCTAGATTTTGTGTGGCAATAAATAGTGATATTTTTAATATAAAATTAAAAATAAATAGGTTTCGTGAAGTGACATTTTTCATTTAATATATTTTAAAAACAAGTTCTCCATATATATATTTTTTTTTTTTCTTTTTTTCTTTTTTTTTCTTCCTTTTATTTTACGTCACTAATTAAGGCACTTTCTCAAAGTGTGCCAATCTATGCTTTTACACTTAAAAATACACTCAAAATACTAGCTTTAAATGCATTAGCTTTTACAAATGTGTTCTTGTTAGTGAGATAGCATACAGTCATGGGAAAGTTAATGGCCTGGTTTAATGCATGGTTTAGTGCACAGCCATCTGCTTAACCCAAGCCATGAAGGTTTCATAAACATTACAAAGCACGCTAAAATTGGCATAGCTGACACTCTCTGGCTTCTCATTTGAGTCAGTTCAGCAGAGCAAAGAGATCTCAATTGTGATTACATTAGCATGCATTACATGTTTTTTGAGTGATGAAGACCAGAAAATAAAACAAATTTCACTCACATGCAGTGCCAAATTGGGCTCAAATCATTTGCAAAAACCTTTTTTTAAGTATTTAACGCTTTATTTTATGACATTAATCATAAATTATGCCATATGACATATTACAATGTATGTTTTCATAACATTAATAAAAGAAGTTCTACAATATTTTAGAACCAATTGACAACAACAAATTTCACTGACATAATTGCCCAAATCCAACTACATCCGTAAACTTTGCAACACCACTACTTTTCACAGCAAACTAACATATCACATCAGGGAAAAAACTATTCATAACCTAAAGCAGACTAAATCCATCTACTCACAGTAGCTCACCACCTGGGATTCTGACTGATATTCTGAGAACAAACGCCTGTATGATAAATCAACAATGAGCAGAGCAAAACATCCAGACATCACCAGTGTCAAAGTTCAGCTGAGTCCCTTTCACCACAGCTCTGAGTTGCCCACATGACCTCATGAACCCCCCTGTTTAAGCCGGGTGATCTGCCTCCAAGCTCAGGACATCTGTCCTACAGAAGCACAGCATTAATAACAATACGTTCAAATGCTTTTAGAAGAAAAAGATTTTGAAAAATAAGTATATGAAATAAGACTGAGCAGTTTGACAAGATCATGATATAAATGATACATTGCCTATAGTATATATAGTAATATTAAATTGGAGTAAAAAGTCAATTAAATGAAAAAAAAAAACATCTTTAAGAGTAATAAAGAGATTTATTATTTTTAATAACATTTCACAAACATTTGCAACAGATTGAATCGACTACATTTGCAATTTATTACAATCCTCTTTAGATACTATCTAGTGGTTGCTATTTAACATTTTTTGACAAATTGGAATAATTTGCATGAATTTGCACAAGTTGTAGAAGTATGTTTATGTGCAGTCTAGGGCTGCACATTATATCGTTTCAGCATCGAAATTGCAATGTGATCATTCACAAGTCACAATGAAGTATACGTAATGTTGAGTCTGGATTATAATTCACCACTTTGCAAGTGTTAAGAAATTGTACCGTTTGTATCTTTGACAAATTAATAACTATAACATTTCGTGAATTGTTTATAAAACGAAGACTATGAGGTATTATTTTACATTTGGTTATCTGATTATACCTGAATACAGATCGACTCCTTTAAATTTATCTTGCAGATTGTTTCTTATTATTTATGCTTATGCACTTCCCTACAGAATCATCCCAATCAATCTAAAATGATAAATTCTTTCCAAATAGTTATTTAACAAATCTACTGAAATTGTATTCCTATCGCAATATATATTGCAGAATAAAAATATATTGCAATGTTTAATTTTTTCAATATCGTGCAGCCCTAGTGCAGTCTGTTAACACACCAATGACAGTTACGTTTTAGTCTAATTTATTCTAAAACATATATTATCTATACACAAATAATACAAATATTTTGATACTATAATAACCTAGCTTTTCACCTAAAATCTATTTAATGTGTAATTATTTTAGTTGCATGAATATCAACAGATGGGCACCACGGTGGCCTAGTGAGTAGCACGTTCGCCTCACAGCAAGAAGGTCGCTGGTTTGAGCCTCGACTGGGTCAGTTGGCATTTCTGTGTGGAGTTTGCATGTTCTCCCCGTGGTTGCGTGGGTTTCCTCCGGGTGCTCCGGTTTCCCCCACAGTCTAAAGACATGTGGTACAGGTGAATTGGGTAAGCTAAAATCGTCCGTAGTGTATGAGTGTGAATGAGAATGTGTGGATGTTTCCCAGAGATGGGTTGTGGCTGGAAGGGCATCCGCTGCGTAAAAATATGCTGGATAAGTTGGTGGTTCATTCCGCTGTGGCGACCCCGGATTAATAAAGGGACTAAGCCGAAAAGAAAATGAATGAATGAATATCAACAGGAATATCCAAGCAAAATATTCTATTTTTTCAGAAAATTACAGAAACAATGACAACAGACCTATTTTAAAAAAGTATCTATTTCTTTCTAAATTTTGCCTTGCTCCAAGGAGATTTTATTAAATTTGGCACAGTATTTATGAATGCTCTATATCTGACATCCTCGTGACATCCCACTTTTGTAAATGGTTGTGAATGAACGCATGTAAATGACGTGCATGTAAATATGATCTGTGACTGCTCTGACATTTACAAAAGACAAAAACACACTCAAAAACAACGTGCTTTCACAAAGACCTCAAAGGAAATATCTGCAGCATGACTCAAGCATATGCATTTCCATAAGCAGGTGTCTTCATCTGACAAAAAACAAGTCTGAACATCCACCAACAAAACCAAGAGAGGAGAATGCTATGTATCAGCAAAGCTCAAAAGTGCACTAGGGGAAACACACACACACACACACACACACACACACACACACACACACACACA
>CAIGQQ010033541.1:9347850-9380468 GCA_903798035.1 Danio albolineatus
CACACATATTTTAGTAATTTGATTTTTCAGGCATATTGTGCATGTATATAAACACATAAGATGAACATTAAAACTGTGAAGCATATAGTGTAAGTTCAACTAACACGATTTATGGTTCAGTGCAGAACAAAAAAAAAACATATTTTGAGAAAACAGTCTTAAAAACAGGTCTTGAAATTACAATCTAAATACATAAAAATAATAATAAGGTAAAAAACCCAATCAAAAGAAATTACTTGATTTGATTAGTAAATAAATGATTCTGCAGGTACATATTCCTTGGTCTGCAAGATGACTCATACGGATGAAATATAAATAATGTCAAATAAAACTTCAGTTAAATTACAGTGCACGTCATTTTCAAAATCTTCAATTTATCAGACAAATAATATAATCAGTGATTTTTGAAAAGGGTTTATTCTTATCAATGTACAGATCCAAGCAGTGAAACAAACTCACGTCCATAACAATGTCATACAAATATCATTACAAAATTTCTACAGTACAATATATATTCTTTTGCATGATCCAAAATATTTGGTGGCCCCTAAAAATGATTACTTCCTATATTTTTAATCTTTCTTCAAAATCAGATTACAAAAGAAACCAAAAAACACTATAAATGAAATAGCTCTCGGACCAGAAAGAGGGAGCTTTTGAGCAAAGTTTTCCTTCAATGTTACATTATCTTAAATTTCCACACATATAACTTATACAGCAGTTGGTGCAGTCTGGGGTGGGGACACAACATTTTGAGCTTTACATTTCGTACTTCACAAAAGAAAACGAGAGGAAAAAGAAAAGTAGATTCATTACTGTGCAATCTCCAAGTCTCATGGCTGCAATTCTTTTTTACCCCATCCCCCAAGAAACTCAAGGCGTTACAGTATATACTGCATTTATATTTCATAAATAAGTGTTCACATACATAAGGGCCAGTTTCTTCCATTTTATCCTCGCATGAAGCTATCGGAGTATCTTTTTATCAAACATTATATCTCCTTTAATAAAAAAAAAAAGTTTTACATTCCTTCAAAAGGAGACGGAGTGAAAAAAATATGCCCGTTAGAAAGTATATTCACCAGCAGCAGAATGAATTACAGTGAGTTGCTCTATTAATATTATTATTATTATTATTATTATTACTTTTGTTATTATGACACATGAGAGACTAAACAGTGGGAAAGGCATACAAAAAATAAAAAATAAAAACAGCAAAGAAAAAAAACAACAACAACAGTAAACATACCTCCTGAGGTCGCTACAACATAAAATATTCAAGTAGAAAATTACAACACTTAGCAGCATTCGTAAGTGTAAGACGACACTTAACATTCATAATATCTGCCTACATCTCCTTCCTTAGTTTGTTCTTCTATTTTTTTTTAGTCAGAAGAATCTCCGACCTCTCTTAGCGGTTACAAATGTAAAACAGCTGGAATGTGACAGACAAACAGAAGAAAATTAAAACACTTTGCGGAAATACACCAGCACAACACGGGCTCACAAACACCTGACCGTATCCCATGATGTTCAGATCTAAAACGTTAAAAAGCACTCGTCTGCTTACACCCTTAAAATCTCTCGGCTAGTTTGGTTTCGATCCATAGCAGCGGTTTCGTCCATGTCAAGTTTTGAAACTTCTTAATACCTAAATCCTCACACTCCGGGATACATTCAGGCATTTTAAGGCTTGCTACTGTTCACACGAGGGACACGAATACTGCTTCCACAAGCACTGAACGGTCCAGGATTATACACGACACAACGCGGGACGTTTTTTTTCGAAACTTCATGCAGGAGGTAACCAAACTAAATCAAACGGTCACAAAAGCAATATGTAGATGGAAAACACGTCACCTATTGCGTATGTGTGGAAAAAATATATGCATTTTTCTATACGAGGGGAGGGCTAGAAAACAAAAAACAGATTGCTCACTGGGCCACCAACATGCATAAATCAAACAACTAAACATCCAGATTAACCCGATCAGTCAAAACAGATATTACAAGCATCTTCGAAATCATGCTCTGAGCAAACTTATCAAAAACAAATAGCCGATGCCTTAAAAACAAATACGTTTCAGATTCGCTGGAACTCTGGAATATCAAAGCCTCGTATTAATCGACGGATCGGATTTTCACTGCGAGCCTTTCCTCTTGCTCTGCGCATGCTAACTTAATTTATCAAGACGAATTTCGGAAGAAATTAAAACTAAAGATTATGCAGTCATTCAGATTTTAATTCCTTTATCTTCGCATCACTGCCGATCTAAAAAAATTAGCAAAGATGAAAACCCTTTCGCTATCGATGATATGAGAGGACTTAGATTTCTAGTTACGTTGTGTTACTTTTTAGACGGAGCGCCTAAAAATATGGTATGTTTTTAGCGTTTTACTGTCTTTTAATATTTACTGTCTACTGCTGTGCATAGCTGGCACACAAAACATGGTCTGCACGCTTTCATGCAGTCGAGCTAAACCCTACATCACCCCATGCATAGGACTTCTGCTTAGCGTCCAGTTGAGATTTACGTCACACCCACCCCCTCTACACGATACAGTCCAGAAAATAAACAAACAAAACCTCTGCTTTTTGAAGCTTTCCGAGCTCGTCTCCAGGCACTTTCCTGTATCAGGAGTGCAACACTACAGAATTTACTGATATCTTCGTGTCATTGATTTTGTTTCGTTTTTTTAAACCCCTGGATTTCCCTGTTACATTAAGTGCCCTGGTGAAAGAACGCTAACAATGTTTTGTTTTTTTAATTTCACCCTCATGGCTGATTGTTATGACATGACGAAAAAGCTTTCCTCCCTATTTTGGTTTGGCTTGGCGTGGTGTCATCGACTTGCGCCTCAGCTAACACTTCCCTCCCACCCGGTCTACAGGGGTCCAGACGGCCGTATGACTCCCACCCCTGCTAGATCACCCTTCCCCCCAGGTAAAGGGCAACAGATGCCCTGGGTATCAGAGGTTCCCATCCTCTCCCGTAGTGAATAAGCTGCAAAACAAAACAGAAAGAGATATCAGAATAAAAGTTCTGCTCATAAGTAAGTAGATATCACTAACACTTTACAGTTTGTAAGTTTGGCCGCTAAAAGGAATGTTTTTGCAACAAGCAAAGTGTGGAAGTGTGGAATCATGGAAGTTGTCGTCTTTATTAAATCCTGTAACTTGTGCATCATGTTCAAATCATGCTCAGGGAAGAGCTCAAGTTTTCAAAACTTAATATGGTTGTGTGAATCAGAATAAAGGTTTTTGCCCACTGAAGTCTGAAATTTTTGATCATGAATTTTCATCAAAATTCATCATGCACACAAAACTTGCACACTGAATCTGATGCGTTTTAATTAATCCATTGCAAAATAATTAGCAAACCAATACAAAATAGATTCTTGGAGTAGTGCAGATGATTTTTTTTGTATTCTCCCTGCTTAACAGAAAAAAAAGATAGGGTCTTTGTATACCGTGTCTTTTCATTGCATTTTTTGCTTATCATAAAGGGTTTTTTTTATGGCCGCAGCCATATCACCCTGCAGCACAAGACCGGTTACTGAAGCTAAGCAGGGCTGAGCCTGGCTAGAACCTGGATGGGAGACCACACGGGAAAACTAGGTTGTTGTTGGAGGTGGTGATAGTGAGGCCAGCAGGTGTCCTAATGCCCTAGTATAGTGAAGGGGACCCTATACGTCTTTTGGCTAAGTCGTTAAACCGAGGTCCTGACTCTCAATGGTTATTTAAAATCCAGTGGCACTTCTCGTAAAGAGAAGGGGTGTAACCCCAGTGTCCTCGCCAACTGGCCTCCATCTGCCCTTACCCATCATGGCCTCCCAATCATACCCATCCACCAAATCGGCTCTATCACTGTCTCTCCACTCCACCTATAGCTGGTGTAAGGTGAGTGAACTGGTGTCGTTGTCCTGTAGCTGCCTTCACCCCCCAAGCACTTTGGATGTATGGCCATCAACAATAAATGCGGTATATAAATATCCATTACATTACATTGTGTAGCAAGACCAAGTGGATTTACTTTCTCTGACATCATTTTGGATTTTGCCTTTCGCTTTTCACCTTTTCAGTTTCAGAGGCAGTTTGTCAATATGATAGACACAACTTGAGGTCAAATTTATTTTTTAACGTGTGAAAATTACAGAAAAAAAAATTCAGATTTAGTATGCAATAACTTTAGATTGAGAGACTGCTGAAAAAAATGCTGATGAGGAATAGCAGCAGAGTTTTCATTGTGCCACAGTCAACCCCTTACGGTTTGCAATTCACTGCGTTCATGTCAGCAGATGAGATCATACCATGAAACTTTGATAATAAACTATTTCTGACTGTAGGCAATTTAGATCTACGACTTAAGTTCAATCATCATTTAAACACTCTTTAGTAAGAAACTCTGAGGTTGCCAAATAGCTCCCTTCACCATTATTCTGAACATTATATAATCATTTGTTTCAGGTGTCAAAGAACAGAAGAAAAACTGACAGGAAAGTGTCTTATATCCCTTGGAGTTGATTGGCAAAAATTCCCTCACAATTACGGTTGAAAATTAAAAAACAATTGAGAAAAGCAGTTATTGAGGAAGGCATTGTGCCAAAACATCTGTGTTTAGTATCTCCTGGGGATGTAAAATAAAGCTAGATAAAGTAAATATTTAACGAGTGTGAATCATGACTGTTTGAGAAAAGCAGTTATACCAAAAAAATCGTACCTCTTCAATCAGGCAACATCTACACCCCGTAGAAAGCTGCAAGTCTCTCTTTCAGCGGAGGAGGAAACTGGTCAGAAAAGCGTGTCCAATTCTCATCTCCAACCTGGTTCTTAAAACCATGCAAGATCTAACAGGGAACACACACTTAAGTATGAAGCATGTATACACAATTGTCTTGAAGGTTTTTTCCCAACTCACAGACTCATCATTTACACAGTGCTCTACCTTATAGAACATTTCTCGAAGATCATCTTTTGGGTTCATCCAGGATGCTACAGCATCACAGAAAAATATAAAGTCCTGAAGAGAAAGGGTGGTAAAGGAAACAAAGTGATCATTTTGGGATCGCCAGGTCACTCAGGCAGACATCAGGAAGAAAATTGTGTCATACCTGCACCACACCACCAGGGTTGACCGTGATCATGGTGCAGATTCCTCTGAACGCAGAGTCTTTTTCTTCATTGTCTCTTATATTGCGAAGAGAGGTGCACCTAAATAAGGGCAAGAACCAGTTTTCAAATAACAAGCCTGTGTGGTTAATTAGCATGTGGGCTAACACATCATCAACAGGATATCATGACTACCACCTCAGAGCACCTTGGGACGACCAAATGTTTTCAATCAGATTGGTCTATTGAGACCAAAATCTTCTTCATAATGAAATCAATTTCAACTCTTGTTGAAACGGAGGCCCCGTTTACACCTAAACCATTTTTTGTCAATACAATCAAAAGCAGACAATGATAAACACAGGTGTAAACTGGGTTTAAAATGTTTTGTGCTTGCCCACTTTTCACCACTTCCAGAGGTAGCCAGAAATGCATTCAATACGATTGCTTTCATAACATACAGTAAGTGCCCATGTGGTTGACACTTCACATTATAGGATGAGTCTTTAAAACCCGCTAGCCAAATATGATTTCAATTTTGCCATTTAAAAAGTGTTAAATTAGGTTTTAAGATGAAAAAAGTAATAACCATCAATGATTCTAACACTGTTTTTGCAGATCTCAGAGCAGAAATGAAAGCTTTTGTTCTTTGCAATGTTTTTCTGTTGACTTCTGTCGTGCTGACATGTCAACCCTGTTACTTTATTTCATAATATTAGACCCGAGACTTCAAAGAAATCAGCAAAGTGGCAGAAAGTGGAAACAAGTCAATACAGGAATGCAACTGCTTCATCTGCTTGTGATTTGAGCAACCCAAACAAATCTACATAAAAGGTGTAAACAGGGCCTGAATAGTAGGTTTGGGTTTTCTCTGAGAAGTTCAGTTCGTTGCAATATTTCCTGCTAATCGTTATTGTTAATTTTATTGGGTTTTAATCAAATAAGACTACCTTCTTTAGTAATTATGCATGTTTATAAGGAGTTTTAGCTGTTTTTCATGGTAAAACAACCTACTTTACAATTCAGACAACATATTCAATGTCTATATAGCACCGTGTATTCTGTCAGCTGCCAGTTTAAGTAGTGCAAATTTTGGGGCAGGCTTTCTGGGATACTTTCATGCAGCTACAAAGACTCCACATCTAATGGGGAGGAGGAAAACAATGCTTTGCAAAGAAGCATTTTCATTTCTCTTCTTTTTTTGGTTCAATTTAGCTACTGCTTTTGTTTCCTGAAACCAGCAAGCATTTGATATTACCCCATGCACTCAATTAGTAGTTAGATAGCGACAATAAAAGACGAAAACAGAAGTGAAAACTGAAATAAATCAATTGAGAATACATGAAGGTGCTACTGAGGCAAATTAAACGACAAGACCTAGAGGGACAGGGTTAGTCACATGGTTGGCAATGATTTAGACTGAATCATACAGAACAGAGAGAAAGGTAGAGAGAAAGAGAGAGAAATAGAGGGATGCCTTCTCTCAAATGTCTTGAACAGGCCTCCTACTGTGTCTTCTTGGATGGTTTTGCAAGATGCTATAAATATTGCACTGGTGACATTTTATGTACATTTCTACACCGTGAAGAAAAGCAGGAGCCTTTTCGAAAACACTGGGAGAGGCTGAGCGAGTGAGAGAGGAAGAATCACAGGGAGAAAAGAAAGAAGATAGACAGAAAGAGGAAATGAATGAAATAAAAGATTGAATAATACACACCAGGGTCTTATAAACTGCTGTAGCATGGGTGCCACCTCTTGAGGACAAACGTAACCAAGACGACCAATTGTTATTGCTAAGGTAACGCAATCACGGTTATACAGCACCAAACGCCAACCAAGACATGAGCGAATGAGGGGGGGAGGAGAAAACAAAAAGAAACAAACAAACAAACAAACAAACAGACAACTCAGAAACAGAACTCAACAGAATCTGTGTATGAGAATAAACACAAGATTTCACTAGTGCTCTTCACAGCCCCAGACTACAGGGTCAAATGTAAAATATGACACTAAAAAAACATAGATCTCGTTTAAGGGAGGAGTTTTAGAAAACACGGTTTCTTAATGGCTCAGAGTTGCTGAGAAACGTTCGGTTTAAAAGGTCTGCTCAATTCATTTTTGTCTGATTGCCTGTTTTTTTTTTCACCCCAAATCCCAAAGTTTAAAGATACACAGCTTTAAAGACTACAGAAAACTTGAATCTTGTTTTCTAAGATTTTCTCCCTTAAACTCACAAAAAAATTCTTCAGTAGAACAGAAAAGTCTTGTCTTTCTTTCTGTCTCTTTTGTTTCTTAAGAAATGCATATTACGCCAAGCGAACTACATGGAGAGGACTAGATTCCACCAGGATCTTAAGAGGCACAGAGGAGGGAGACCTAAGTTTAAGAGACACAAAACTATGCAACATTCTCATTAAAGACAGGCATTTATGAACAGTCCAATGAGACATGCAGAAAGCAGATGATTGGCTCATTAGAGAACGCAGTTCAGTGCAGGATGGGCTGATTCAAAGAATCTGAAACACAGTTAGGCACTGTTCACCGTTATGTCGATTAGTTGATATATAGATGATCAAAAATTGGACAAACTCAACATCAGAACATTACTGAAATCAAACCTGCATCATAAAGAAGAGATTGATTACTGTTCAAAAGTTTGGGGTAGGTTTTTTTAAAGTAGTACTTTCTTATGGCCGCAAAGGCTAGCTTTATTTATTTTTTACTATTCTTAACAATTTTGATATTCTACAATTTAATTTTAATAATATCGGTGTGACGACAAAGCTGCATTTTCAGCATCATTACTTCAGTGTTACTTGAATATAGAAATCATTCAAGAAACATTTCCGATTATTATCAATGCTGAAAAGTACGAAACAGCGATTATTTTGCAGGACTCTTAGTATAGACAGTTCAAAGGAACAGCATCTAAGCGAATTTAGTATTTTTTGTGACAATGTAAAAGCCTTTGATGTCATGTTTGATCGCTTTAACACCGATCAGATCGATTCCAAACTTTTGAATATTAGCGTGCTGTTTGTCTACGCCATGTGCTTGCTTTACATTTTGACACGAACAGTATTTGCGGCATGACCGATCGAGACATCAGCAATCCTGCATCAAACGTTAGCCGTCCTTAACTAAACAACATTCAACATCTATTGGCAGATATGCATTCACATTGAAAAAGAAAAGTAACTAAAACAACAGAAATAAATCGACAAACAGGAACACATCTACAAGTACCCTTGTTTCTGTAGGAGTATGTTAGAAACGTTACACTTCACCCTCATTTTAAAAGGGTGACCGGCCTTTGTGGCGTTAATTTGAGCTGTCCAATCAGAGTGGAGTGTAACTGGGAAATCATTTGAGAGGTACAGGTGCTATACATTCATCTAAACACCACAGAATAGATTTAGAGTTTAGACGTTTTAATTAAATGGGAAATAAAAGACTATTTAAAATTGAGTTCTTCGTAAAGAAAAGCAAAACAATTCAAACCAAAGGCTGGTTTTACATTCATCCTTGTTTGTAAAATGTCACTGACTGATGCTTGCAGCTCTATTATGTTCATATTAACTCTGACATGGAACTCACTGTTTTATTAATCCACTTCAGTCAATACCACAGATGGACTGTTACAAGGTCTGTTATATTCATCAGAGGTGACGATACGATGTGGAAACCGTCATTTATATATATATATAAAAATGCTCCTGTTCTTATTCGCTACTCAGAATACTGTGCACATTAAACATATTCACCAAACCTTGTAAGGTCCACTTCCTGGAGTTTGTATGGAGATTAATAAGCACTGCAGAATGGGAACTAGGGGGGAGGGGAGTTTGGGACAGAGAGGGGACAGAAACCTCTTGTGAGGGGGTCAGCCTGCTCTAGCACCCCCTCAGATGGTACCTGTGTTCTCCAGCAGAGTCTTGGGTGTGTTGGGTCTGTTTATGATCTCCACGAGCTGCTGTAAAACCAACGGGACGTAAGGCTGCATCTCAGAACCTGAACACAGAGAGATATGCAACGTGTGTTCTAATGGAGGTGTGATGAAATCAGTGAACCGAACAGCTAAAGACGATGATGAAATGTTTACCCATTTGAATGGAGATTTCTCCGATGGCCCATGTTGCGTTGTTGCAGACTGATATCAATTCTGGGTTCAGGTTTGTGCCCAAGATAGGCATGAAGTTTGCTAGAGGAGAGAGATTAAAGCGAACGGACATAATTAAAATTTGAGGAGCCTGAAGGTAAACAGAGATGGTTCAAACGGAGTGTCAGGGGATGTGTAAAAGCATACCGATGCAAGGTTTGACATGCTGGAAACAGGCTTTGGTCAAATCTCCCAACAGAGCGAAAGAACTCTGCCGGACCTCTGGCATTTTATCCTGAGGAAATACAACAGATAAAAAGAAGTATTATTATTTTTGTAACATTAGAAGGCTGAAGCTGCTTTCGTGAGCTTGTTTTCTTCATTCCTGCTCATAAATGTCCACAGATAACCTATCTTTGCTATTCTCATTACTTGCATCACTTGTAATGCATCTACAACAATGTCTCTCTGTTCATGTAGTGATTTGTTGGTAAATCTGGAGAGACTAATGCATTCTACAGAGAAACTGTTGTCTTCCTCTCTGTCGTTGACTAGATACCATGACAAGCAGCTGCAAAAAGCACACAGATACAAACACACCACTGTTTGGACACAAAACTATGCTATCTGTCAGGTCTTGTCATCCATGTGTGTTTGTTTTCATCATGTGACCTTCCCCATGTGCTCTCTTATTCTGTTTTCCTGCCGTGTCATAATCTGTTTCACGTGTGCTTCGCCCCTGTGTGTGAATAGTTTAATCATCCCCATTATATTTACAGTCCTTATTTAATTCAGTCTTGGTCCGGTATTCTCTCTAACCGCACGTTCACACCAAAGGTGGTGAGAGCGTCAAAGTTCGCTCTGGCCGCCCTGTCGCCAACGCTGTCTGCCTTCAGAGATCCGGCAGCGAGAGCGTCAACATTCGCTAAGCTGATCTCGTATTTAAAGGAGCTGCTGCTGCATTATCAGCAAATCACTGACATTCCTGCATAAAACATGCTTTCTAGCGTAAAATGTTGCCCGCTTTTAACAGATTCATTTAACAATGGAAGAGCAAGTTATTTAAGTCGTCTATTATGTGTCCATATGTCTGAAATATTCTGAAGCAGCAATATTGATTTGCTGTGTGAAATTCCCGCTTTAAAAAAAAAAAAAAAAAAAAGTAAAACATTAATGCACATCAGTAACGGTGGACTTCTACATTTTCATTGCTTGCTGCCGAATCGCGTCATAGCTTATTACCAAAAAGTTGACTTGATTTCAACTCTCTTCGACGCCCACACCACCGAAGACGTGCCACACTGCTCCTCGTCGTTTATCGCCCCTGGCTCCCATTGAAAATGAATGACTTCCGGCCACTTAGTACTTTGACGCTCTCAGCGCTTTCGGTGTGAATGTACGGTAAGTTGTGCATTGTTGTCACCCTATGTCGTTCCTGTGTTATTGATGTCCTTCCAAATAGTTTTTGTAAATAAATCTACGTGTTTTGATAACTCCTGCGATCTCTTGCCTTCCTGAGTGAATCAAGGCGTTACACTATCAGTCTAATGTCTGCCCCTTTTTTTTAGAATTTGATCACGTTAATGTACATAAAAGCAGAGAATTTCACAAAACAAAATAAATGCTCTTCTTGTGCATGCTGTTTATCAAAGAATTCTAAAAAAAATCCAAGTGTTCCACAAATTAAGCACTTTTAAAAATTGATAATGCTCCTCGACCAGTAAATTAGCATATTTGAATGATTTCGGAAAGATTTCAAGAGTTCACACTTAGCTGATGACTGATAAAAAAGCTAGTTTGGCATGCTATCCCGGGAGAGAGCCCTGGGCTCATAAGATCCTCGATACCAGGGCTCCCTCCCGTTTGCAGGGCGAGAGGGGAGTTTGAGCTCAGGTAGATCTCAAGAACCCCTCGCCCTCCTGCTGCTTAAGAATTGCTATGAGGAATTGCTATGCTGCTGGTGGAATCTAACTATGGTGCTTCAAGACAAAGATGACTTGGGTAAGATACTTTGGTTATTTATACTAAGTTGGGAATCGTCTGATTAGTGGATCGTGCATTAGCTTGAGTCTGGGACAGCTTTGTCAATCATAAGCTCGTGATCCTTTCGAATTAGTTTCTAAATAAACTTCACTACTTTACACTGAAGCCTGGAGTAATTCAGATTTTCGATCACAAATATGTTCATAAATGAATAAATTCAGAAAGCATTTCTTTAAAACTGTATATATTTTTTAAAAACTGCTGCTTTTATTGCATTTTTATTTTAAAAATACAGTCTTTGTGAATATTCAAGATGTCCTTTAAAAACATAAAAATCTGAGCTATGGTGTCCATGAACAGAACTGTGAGGATAGGGGGAGGAACTGATTGTGGAGTCATACAAATATTGTTAATCAAATATGAAACCGCCTAAATTAAATTAAAAGAACTTGAAAATGGCATTAGGTTAAATATCATTTCTCTGTGCTGCAAATCCTTGCTATAGTTACCTGCATGCACTGGTACATAAGCGTAAGTATGTTGCTTCGTGCAACCAGCTGTTCAATGTTCCCGCCGAGACCCTCCGCTAAACCACTGAGCAGATCCAGAGCCACAATCATGAAATCTTTATCAGGAGCTTCATAATACTCGGGCTGATTCTGGTGGAGCTGCGTGGGACAGAGAGAGAGAGAGAGAGAGAGAGAGAAAAAAAACATGTTATTTCCATTTTGTTGGACAGAACAACTTACCAGTATGTTTTTCTTCAGTGTTACAGAAAGATGATATGGCATGTGAGGGGGTGTGTGGGTGTGTGTCTGTGGTCTCTCACCACAGCCTGGGCGAGTGTTTTCTGCACCAAGTTGACACAGCGTTGATATACGGGTTCACAGTATGGCAGGAAGCCACTCTGAAGAGCAGTGGCCACAGAGGAGAGACACTGAAAAAGGAAAGCAAGATGAATCATATCTTCTTCTGACTCATGACCTTCAAGGAAAAATGCTGACATGCAGAATTATAAGCAATACAAATATTTTTGGTGACTTCTGATAGTTTTGTTTTCTAATTGTAATTCTAATTGCGCACACATATACTCAAATTCAAAAGTGTACAGTAAGATTTTTTTTTTTTTAAGTTTAAAAAAAGAACTCAGCAGAAATTAAATAAATTAATAAAAAGTTATAGAGGAGAGATGTGAGGATAAAAAACGTTAAGGTTTGCTTATACTTTCCATTTAATCCAAGAAAAATGCATCACTGTTTCCACAACAACATTAAACAGCACAACCAGTTTCAACATTGATATTAATCGAGCACCAAATCAGCATATTAGAGTGATTTCTGAAGGATCATGTCAGTCTTAAGAAACCAAGTAATGAAACTCCAGCTTTACACTACAGGAATAAATGCAGTTTAAACATGTACTAAAACGAGAAAGAAAGAAAGAAAGAAAGAAAGAAAGAGAGAAAGAAAGAAAGCTGATATTGTATTGTATCTTTGATTAAATAAATGCTAAATTAGAGAACGTATGAGGCTTAAAAATATTTAACTGATCACTTAAATTTAGGGCTGCAAAATAAATCATTTTAGCATTGATATTGCAATGTGTGCATCCACAAGTCACATCAAAGGATCTCCAATGTTGAATTGGGATTATATTTGACCCGGAACTACAGTTCAGAACATGCAGTTACTGGAGACTATTATCATAATGGAGCAAAAGTTTATCATTTGCATACGTTTTTATGGCCTGTGACTGTATGAGCATATAAAGAGGGTTGAAAACAATCAGGTACAAGGACTTATACCATTTGAAACTTTAATAAAAAAAAATATATATATATTAAATTATGTATACAATAAAGACTATGCAGTGGTATTTAACATTTGATGATTACCAAACAAAGCTATTTAAGTCATCTGGTGAATTTGTATTCATATCGCAATATATATATTGCAGAAAAACTGATATATTGCTGAAAATATTTTCTATATTGTGCAGCCTGACTTAAATTGGACATTTCAAACAGTACTTTATATATAAAAATTGAAAAGAAATTGAAATTGTGGATCAATACCTCTAGCAAGGGAAATAGATCTTTATCTTCATCTTTCAGTTGGTTCCATTTTTGTATCAATGGAGGCATCAGCATCTGAATATATTCCTGCACGCAGAGCACAGCACATGTGAACTTGCATTCAGTCTTAACTCATGTTTGTATTATAAAAATATCCAGTCAGTTATTGCAAAAAAATATTAAAAAAAAAATCAAAATAAATGTTGAACATGTCTGCTTTTAAGATTTACATTCTAATAATTAAACCAATTATAAACAGGAGTAACAAACATATATTGACCAAATATCTGTACATGCATGTTACCAGTTTTTGAAATAAGTGCTCCAGATAAACAAGGTGTTTGTGTGCATTTGTATTTGTGTAATTACTGGTTTGTTGAGATGGTGGCCCACAGAGTCAGCCAGAGTGCCGATGGCGTCATAGAGGATGAGCAGGTTTTTGTGCTGATATTTACTGAAAGCAAAGACCAACGTGTCCAAAATATAAGCGAGATACGGCACCAGCTCAGTGCAAGCCTCCTCTTCAAGAGTAGCAAAAGCACTGTGGGAGGACAAGAGAGTTTGAAAGAGTTAAATGATGAAAAATATAATCATCTCAGATAATAAAATCACAATCTAACACAGAGGTGTCAAACTCATTTTTACTGAGGGTCACTTCAGCATTATGGCTGGCCTCAAACGTAAATAAGGTTTACACAACACTTTGCTAATATTTTTTGACAATGCATTGGCCAAGAACAGAAGCTGTGAAAAGCCTTCTCTATCCTTAAGCATAATTTATACACAGAATAGCTGAATAATAATGGAGAAAACAGCTAAAAACAAATGATTCTTGTAGAATTAATTTGATTTATATGGGAAAATATTCAAGTAAAAATATTTGTTTAACAAATTTCCATGACCTTACCAAACCTTTGTGGGTCTATTTGTTTTTCCAAAACTTTTCCAGGCCTGGAAAATAGCACGTCAAAATGTCATGGCTTTTCCAGGTTTTGCATTACCATATGAACAATTATTGGAGATGTAGTTTATAGTCAACATGCAATATTAAGCAGCACTTTGGTTCACACCAAATGTAAAGCACTGCATCACTCACTCTAGAATGACTCACAGGATGTTTTCACTTCATGCACGTTTTCCACTCGAGTTGAGTACCATAAATTTGAGCAAAAGAAGTGACTGAAGCGAATTCTGTGATTTTGAGTCAATTAGCGCCACCTAGCTTTCAATGCAATCTCTACTCACATGAATAATTACTGACATTTGGTGTGAATTATAAGCTCTCACAATCAAATAAAACGATCTGGCGGGTGGGTCTAGAGTTTGACACCTCTGATCTAGTGGCATAATAATGCAGCAAATGCTTACCTGCAGGCGGCCTCTTGGACGCGCTTGTTGCTGTCGAGTATCCGTTTGAGCAGTTCGGTCATGAGTGGTTTGAGGTAGGTGTCGGGAGGCTGACTGACAACCCAATGTGCGTAGCGGCTCAGAGTCCAGCAAGTGATGGACCGAACCAGTGCTTTCTTATCAGACAGACACAGAACCAGATGAGGAATCAACTCCGGCAAGTAGGGGATCATTCCCTGCATACAGCCTAAAGCAGACAAGAAAAAAAACACTTAATAACAATACAAATCATACAATTATGCAATAAATTAATAAAACTGAATGAAGCTACATGGATTGTAATGCTTTGAAGCTACTTGTAATTACAATTTTTTTAGAAGTATAGTAAATTACTAATAGCTACTTGATAGTAACATTAGCAAGACATAGTAAGACATTAGCACCCATTTAACTGGTTAGAGTTAGGAAGCTAATATCGTCTTTTTAATAATCAAATAATAGAATAGTTTTCAATATTGATGCCTCATTCACACTAGCAGCGACTTTGTTGCTGCCTGTTGCTCTGAGTGGTGACCTACAGCAAACTACACCTCTACTGGTGCTCCAATTGGCTGTCGCTCAAATAAGTTGCTCTTCATTTGCATAAAGTTAAAGAATTCTAAACTGTCGCGTCGCTCGACTCGCCCACCTGGTTGTTCACGTAGATGGGAGATCGCTGGAAGTTGCTCGCTCTTTGTTGAAATGTATGGTCGCTTGTTGCTTTGCCGCTGTGAGTCGCTCATAGTGTGAATGAGGCTTGTTAAGAAATGTTCAGTACACTTTATTTAAAAGGTGCTCTTATTACAAAGTATTCATTTATGAACTGAGTAATCGTAAATAACTATGTATACTTATTAAATAGAGTTAGAATGGAGGTTACGTCTAGTGTTAATTGCATGCAATTATGCACAACTAATTACTATTACTATAGTAAGTACATATAACGTGTAACAAGGACACCTTAAAATAAAGTGTTACCATTTTTTTCTTGGGCACCAATCTAAATATGATTTCTGAAGGATGGTGTGATGCTGAAGACAGGAGTAATGATGCTGAAAAATCAGCTTTGACATGATCACAGGAATAAATCATGAGTTTGTGGGCAATTTTTGAATACCTTCAGCAATGGCCCCCAGTACAAGTATGCCGGACTCTTTAACAAGCCACTCTGGGTGGAACAGCAGCTCTTTCAGCAGAGGAAGAATATGCAGCAGCAGATCATCTCTGAAAACATTGGCCAGGACATCCAGTGCAGCTGCCGAACATTTTCCTACACACATCAGAAAAAATTAAGTAGACACAAAATGTCTTCATGAATGCCCGTTTCAAGAATTCAGCATCGTTTCTAAACTGCTCCGATCTTTCTTACTCAAGTTCCAGTCTGAGATGGTTTCGTCATCATCCATATCATCTTCATCATCGTCGTCTTCCTCAATGGAGTCTCCACCCTCGTGTTGTTGGGCAACAGTGCGCGAGCGATGAAATCTTGGCCGAATGTCCTGCTCGTTGTCTGGGATTGCTTCATCTTCCTCAACATCCCCCTGGAAGTCAAGTATTTTATTATTACTTTGACAAGAACGCAACTGGATGTACGACACAACATTTGCACCTATTTAATTGTTATTTTCTGCCAGATTATTTTGAGGTTAAAACAATGCTTTTAATGTTTTTGTCAATGTCAGATTTTCTGCATTTATGTTAACAAGTTGTTTTATAACTCTGAGAACACTGGGTATCAAGACATGGATGTCTTAAAATGTATAATAATATATATATAGCTGCAGACCATGGCCCTCCCTCTATGACTACAGTGTACCCATCTTCTGATGGGATCTTCCAGCAGGATAATGTCATAATAATAATGTCATAAAGCGTGAATCATCTCAGACTGGTTTCTTAAACATGACAATGAGTTCACTGTACTCAAATGGCCTTCACAGACACCAGATGTCAATCCAATAGAGCACCATTGGGATGTGGTGGAACGGGAGATTCGCATCATGGAAGTGCAGCTGACAAATCTGCAGCAACTGTGTGAAACTATCGTCTCAATATGGACCAAAATCTCTGAGGAACATATCCAGTACCTTGTTGACTCTATCAAAGAATTAATGCAGTTCTGAAGGCAAAAGGGGTTCAAACCGGTACTAGTATGATGTACCTAATAAAGTGGCCGGTGAGTGTGTGTGCGTGTGTGTGTATAAAAATAAAATAAAAAAAACGCAGAATTCCGTTATTTAAACCAAATTCCATACAATGAGTGTTTCTACCTGAAACTGTGATTTCTCCACAAAGAGACTAAAAATGTTCTCAGATATTGAGTGAAATAAGAAAGATAAGATGTGAACATGTGCACGCTTGTCAATAACTAAAGGAGAAATCCAAGCTCATTCATGGAGAAATCTGACCTGATTGGTCAGTTTCACTGCAGTCAGTAAGTGTCCAGTTTTTTCCAGTTAAACTCGATGCAGCAGCTAAGACAGATGTTGACAGGTGTCAGCATGTTTATTGTTTAGCATTTCTTTTCTCTGCGTTTCCTCAATATGGATTTCACTCGATATCAGGAAGAATTTAACATTATAATGGAACACCTTGTGAAGGAGGGGAAAATCAGCGCTAGTGAAGACCGACATTACTTTGATTAAAAATTAAAACCAAAAGTGGCACAACATGGCATCGCATCAGTGTTTTATATTTTGAGTTGTATTAAAATAGCTGCAGGCAATGCCAGCGGCTCACCGTGTGCATCCATACACAAATCACAGGTCTTTTATTTGGTCCAGTTTGATCCACAAATGTGTTTTATCTTTCATTTCTGTCTGGAGAGATCCACTCTAACATATTATTTTGAACCAGAGGGAGAAAAACTGACCTTCAACAGGATTATGTCAATCTCGGAGTATTTCATTCCATTCACAAGAACTGGTGTCAATCTGCAAAAAGAAAGAAAGAAAGAAAGAAAGAAAGTTACTTGTTCTTATAATTTACTTAAGCAAGCCACAACTGTCTTGTTGCCAAGTTGTATTACTATAGCATGTAGCTTAATTGATTTTTTAATTGTTTTCATTAAAAAGATTGTATGTGTATGTGTGTGTGTGTGTGTGTGTGTGTGTGTTCATGCTCACTTGGGCAGATGTCCACAAAGAACCTCCTTACACACCGGCTGTTCAGCGAGTGTGAGCCAAAACTCGCAGGCCTCCAGAGCAACATTTTCATCCTGATCCTGAGTCCTCTGCAACATGTACTGACAGATAGAAAGAGGTTGTGAATCAAACAGAAAACCATTACTGAAACAGAAGCCTAGAGTACATTTTTGTTTAAATTGTTTACATTATTAATTTTACAAGGACCTGTCCTGCTGAATTTAAAGACAGTTTTAAGTACAAAATTTGAAATAAGATTTATTTTGATACAAAATTTTAAGAACAAGAGTCACAAAGCGCTTTGACAGCCTTCTAAAAAACGTAGGTTTTTATTTTCATTAAAAAAAGCTTTAGTTGGTAAATTACCACAGTATATATCTAGTTTGTTGGTATACTTATAATACCAGATCAGCAGATATACTCTTACTTAAAGTCCCCATAAACCTGAATCTGCGACAGTTATTTTTTATTTATTGTGACGCAGTTCTGAGAGAAACAGAATATTAAATAACACAACAGTGGGAGTGGCTTGTTTTTTCTGCTGCGAGCTGAATGGATGTAGTAAAGTGGGCATTTCATTCAGAAAGATCGGGGAAAAGAGTTTGGGAAGAGTTATTACAACCTAACAGAAACCTCCTCCTCACCATTTCTGGTTGTTGTCAAAACTGACCGTTGGAGCAGTTAAGATTGACAAATTAACTGAAAAAAAAAAAACAGGAAGTAATTTTACAGATTTCAATTAAAAATTAGAAGGGCAAACATTTTTGCACAGATAAATTCATCACAAAACTAACAATGTGAGCTAACAAAATCATATGGTTAGTTTCGATTTCTTGGGGACTTTAAGGTGTCATTTGTTCAAACAGTTCGATCTGCATTCTCTATTCATAAGTATTCACCATGTGTATGGAATGAGCTTCAAGATAAACTGCATATGAAATCTGTACCATCTATTGTTAGAAATAATACAAATATTTTTAAAAACTGTCAATTTAGAATAGTGCACATTTTAATAATTGATTATGATTTATATTATTTTTGTGTGTGTCTATGTGTTGTGATATGTATTTTTTTATAACTCTGTCCCCCGTGCTCCCTGTCTTGACGAGGACTCCCTGCTAGAAGAGAATAAATAAATAAATAAATAAAATTTACAACCCGATTGTAAAATTAAGACTTAAAAAACGCATACACACACGACCATGTAACAATGTACATTTAGACATAAGCAAGTTTGAACAAGTGAGTTTTCAGCTGCTTTTCAAAATGTCCACAGATCTCAGTTTCAAGAGAAGAACATTTTAAAACTTAAGAGTAACTACCTTAAAGGAACAGAGGCTTTTTGTCTTCAATCTAAAATGTGAAAAATTACCATTAACTGATCTGATCTGATGGTTGTTAGAGTTACAAAGATGAAGCATCTCTTTATATACTCATTTAAGCTCAATCATAAGAATTCTTCAATTAATTCCAACTTGACAGTGAGCCAATGTAAAGAAATTAAAATAGGAGTTACATGAGATCTCTGAAATGGTTAAAAGCTGAACAGCAACAACCTTTGATGAATTTAACGGCGTTTCCTAAAATAATAAGGCTCACTGATTCCATTTTACCAAACTAATCCACAAAAATATAGTTAAAAAAAGTCCACAAGAGGCCGCTGTTGATTTATTTTACCTGTGGGATTTGTTGGCAAAATTTACCAGAAACTTTTATGACTGTTATAGATGATTTGATAGATGATGGCAGTATTTAATTCCTCCAGAGGTCAAGGTTCTCGCTTTCAGCGATCGTGTCAGAAAGTTATATTAGGGTTTTTATGAGGGTTGCAGGAGGCGGAATCTCACCTCGATGATGTTGTGCATATGTGGAAGGAGACGGTCTAGTCGCACTTCTAAAAGCATGACTAAAGCTCTGCACACATTTTTCCTCACTTCTGGCTCCTCATCACCCGCCAGTGCAAACAGGTTCTGCGGCACAAAGGGGATCTCGTAAAAATGCATTTTCCATTTTTAGAACTTTCTCAAACAAAACTAGCATCAGAGAATATTGTGAGCATCTTATTTTTATCAGAATATAAGTCATGTTTTTATCTTTTCTATTATCTGAAAGTGTGACTTATATTCTATTGTGGCTTATAAAACGCAATTAACATCAAGCAAGCAAAGCATGTTTGAAGGTTGTCCGTTTTTGATAGTGGTACCTCAATGAAGGGGTCTATATGCAGCATTAGGGCTTGCGTTCTGCTGATGATGAACTGGTTCACACAGGCAATGGCATGAGACCTACAACAGACAACAAACACAGAACGTATACACAGTACGATGTCAGAACAACTGACCCTTGCTATGTCCATCAATTGTTCATCGTGCCGTTGTCAATTTGTGCACTCTGTTGAAATAATAAATAATGTCTGGATATTATGTATTACGCATGTTAATTTCAAACAGAATGGTGAGCAAATACATGTCCATATGCATTTGAATTATGCAGAGCGAGAAAGTAAAGCTAGGCAAATACAAAAGAGCTAAGCTTAAATAAGGCACGGCATCACCTGGCAAGACACATGAAGGAAAAAAACTGATGATTTACTAGATAAACAAAGCTGATTTCGATTTTAGAGCTTTCTAGATTACAAACAGCCATTGAGACAGGATTAGAGGGGTTTATTTTGGCAATGTGATTGGTCAGATCACTAGTCAATCAACTACTAGTGACAGGCCAATTGCTTGGAAAACTATATTACTATAAATTAGGGATGTCAGAATATACCAATACAGGAGATAACTATAATATCTATGAAAAAAGACGATGATATGAAGTTAATGATAAACATTTTAATATTATACATTATCCATGGGGCTATCTGATACAGAAGGCGGCGCCACACTAGCTCTGTTTCCATCCAAAAATGCGAATGAACTTTATGCGCAAAACTTGATTATCGCATAAAAGACGTGCGAATAAAGCAGCGTTTCCATACAACGAGTCAACGCGGACGAAATCGTCACTTCCTGATTAACTGGTGCCAAATATCAACAGTAAAAGCGTAATTTGCTGCAGTAGGAGAAGCTGTGTCAATCTTTTCTTCATTTAGTAAATGACTTGTGCCTCAGAAGGCAATCCTGACACGCAGTGGCGTTTGAAAGTGTCAGACACGAGCACAGGCGCTCTTGATTCTGGAGGTGATTCATAATATAATAACACAACTATTTGAACAAGGCGTTTTAGAATGACCAAAACAACATTTCAGATGTTTTACGATGTGCTCAGCCTGCTAGTTTGTCCATTTACACATTTTTATCATCACATGATCTCTTGTAACAAAATCCCATGACCTTTTTTTAATGCACATACTGGAATTTATGCGGTAAAAGTGTTTCCATCGCAGTTTATGCGCATCTTTTCTTATCAAATAAAAAGTTTTACCTACTCAGTCATGCGCATAAATTTTATTAATGCACATTTTCAAAATTTATGCGCATCATGGCGTTGCCATCCACCATTTTTTTATGCGCATATCCAAAATGCAAATACAAATTGCTGGATGGAAACGTAGCTAATGACATTCCAATACAGTAGCTGTACAAAATTCTGTCTGGCATCTGTTATAAAACAACAAAAAGTTGCTGCTTGCCACTTTAAGGGATAGAAAATGCCTCCAAAGGGCACAGCTGGAATGTGAACAATCATGGGTCACCACACTGAAGGGTTGTTCCAACCCAAAGTGCTCAAAACTGACCACTTCATTACAAGATTAAGTATACATTTTCTGCTCCAGTGATTCTTTGTTTAATTTGTTACACATATAGATAGATGTGTAATTGTTTTTTGTTCAGTTTTCATAAGTTCATAAGGGTGAGACCTTCAGTACGGGACGCAGCAAATGGACAGCTATTACTGCTGCACAAAACCTTGTTGGAGAGACGACACACAAAACAAAGACACAGTGCCGGAGTTTTTTTGGATTGCATAACAAGATGTGCAATTAAACATTCTAGTTAAAGGTTCACCCAAAAATCAATACATTCATTTTTTTTTCATTCCAGTCCACAGAGAACTGCCTTACCTTTAAACTAAAGTGAAGATATTTAAGAAGAAATCAGACCCTTCCTAATCCTCCATAGTCAGCAACCATCCCGAGACGTTCAAAGTCCAGAAAAAAAGAAAAGAAAAGTTTTGTCCTGAGTGACTTCAGTCTGGTAAGTTGCAATCAAACAAAGCCTTCATCTTCTCTTTCTACTGGTCAGCGTAGTATGAGTTGTATGACGTATAGCCATACAGTCAGCAGTGCAACATGCAAGCTTCGTATTGCCCGTACTAACACACACATCCTGATCTAATGTGGTAGACATAGGTGGTGACAAGTGTTCTTGGAGATGATTGTATGATTGCAGTTCAACCACTGAAGCCACATGGAATATTTTGATAATGTTTCTGAATGTCTCAGGACACTTGCTGTCTTTGGAGGGTCAGAGAGCTCTTGGTTTTGTGTTCCAAACACAAACAAAGGTCTTTCATTTTTTTTGATTATACTTGTGTGTGATAGATGTTGTGGCAGAATTAATTCACATTAAAGTCTGTGTAGTAAAAATGGAAGCACATGACACTGGCAGACTAAATAAATTTCCCCCTTGGTTTAAATAGCCACACAGTCTCTTACTTCTCTTACCTGATCTTAGGGCTACTGTGCTTGAAGAACTGCAGGAATTTGGGGATCATCACGTTGAGTGGCCGTTCCAGCATATCACTGTCCAGGATCTCGGCAGAGTCCTCACAGATCTTCTGCAGTGCACCAAAAGCCCCCTGGAAGACAAACACAGCAGGATTGAAACCGGCAAAATTAATTCACATTTCCGCTTCTCGCTGAACAACTTCATAATTTTCATCTAGAAAACTTCCATCACAACCAATCAATCAAACAACGTCCTCTAACCAGCCATGAGTGTCAGAGTGACACAGAGGCCTTCAGCTAGCCGACACTCCACTGCTATTTTTAGCATGATGTGTAGCCAACATTGCTGAAATAAAACACAATATTTTTGCTGTTGCCTCAAGTTCACAGCTGGCTCACGGACCGTATTCACTGAAAGGGACATGTAGATTTTAGGCAATGCAATAGGGCTTAACAATATATCGTTTGAGCATGGATATGGCAACGTGTGTATCCTCAAATCACATTGCAGGATTAGATTGTTTATTAAAGATTAAAATATAGAGATACTATTAAATATTATTTTTATATTAATGGATTAAACCATTTATACAATGATGACACTGTTATTTTACGTTTGATTGCTCAATTTCTATATATTTGATTACAGTTAGACTCCCCAGAAAACATAAAGCTGTTTCTTTAAGTTTTTTATTTTATCTTTGCTCTGTTGTACTTAGAAATGCTTGTAATTTATTATATTTTATGCAGCAAAACAAAACAAAATATCACAATGTGCAGCCCTACAATGCAGACAGCCAAAAACCACCTGCAGGTTAATGGTAGAACTGGTAAATGGATGTGCTATGAAGTATGGTTGAAAGACCATAATATTGTTTAACAGAGACTGATTAAAACACACACATGCAAACAATGGATTTTCTTGATTATTTTTTTTAATGGACGAACTGTACATTCTAGCGTTACCCTTACACTAACCATACATTAAACCCCATCCTCACTGAAAACGTACTGCAGTTTTACATTTACTAAATTCTCCTCTTAATGACAGCAGTAGTAAAAGTAATCTGTTTATTAGGCACCAATTATTAGGACCACTGTGTATAACAAACTAGCATTTATGCCTGTACGTAAGCAATTGATAAATAAAACCCATATATCAACATGTGCTAAGTATATGAGTACACTCCATTTTGGATATTTTTATTCTTTTCTCAGTGAATATGGATAATATATATTGGTGCTTTTGAACAAAACAGATTTATTAAATAGATATATTTATTAAAATTATATTTTAGTCACAGAACATCCTTAGAAATGGAAAGATAATATGTTTAAATTCATGCTAAATATTACAAAAATGTATATACAGTCTACATAATTTCAACAAAATTGCATATACTTTTTGTTTCTCTTGATTTTTGCTATTTTTGACAACCTTATTCAATATTTTTCAATAACATATAAATGTAGGCTACTAAGTTTTGAACTGTTATTGTAAGTTACTTTGTTAGATTTGGCTTCAGTACTGACTAAATTAATGTAAATGCACAAATATAATATTGTAAAGCATCCTATAGAAAATATTCATTTAAATGAGAGATTTGTGAGGGGTGCACTTATATAAGCTGAGCACTGTTAATAATAACCATATTTATTTCCATATTAACTACTACCGTTAAGCTCCTCAGTCAAAAAGAACAGAAATGTTATCAGAGAAATAATAATAATAATAATAATAATAATAAATGTGCAATTCAATTCAATTTTTTTTCAATTCACCTTTATTTCTATAGCGCTTTTACAATGTAGATTGTGTCATAGCAGCTTCACATAGAAGGTTATAGTAAATTGAAACCTGTCAGTCCAGTTTTCAGTGTTGGAGCTCAGTTTAGTTCAGTTCAGTGTGGTTTAATATTCACTACTGTGAGTCTAAACACTCAAGAGCAAATCCATCGATGTGCAGATCTACAAGTCCCGAACCACAATAAACGATAATAAAAATGATTTATTTTACTTAACAAACTGACATAAGTTGTTCTATTGTTGTGGCTGCAACTGTGTGAGTGACTGGTTGTTATCAGAGATGATTACAAGGTGTGTACCAGTTTTCAACATAGTATGCTGAGGTAATGAATATTGAACAATACTGCTATTATGGACACTTCAATATTCAGTGAATTATTCTGTCTGTGATTTTTTTTAAATTATATTTTAGAGCACATTTTAGCTTCTTTTTCTGTCTAATAAAAGAAAATATAAGACACTGTGTAATTTGTAATTGAAGATAAAAAAAAATCTACTTCAATCTACTGATCTACTGACATTTATTATCGTATCATTTCGCATTGCATATCTTTTATTTACTCCCATGTGAACCCCATTGCTACTTTCCTTGTAAAGACAATTCAGAATAACACAAAAATAATAAATACAACAAAAACATTCAGACCCACAAACACAACTTTTATTACATCAGACTATTTACATTAATATATGATTAAAAAAAACTTTCAATAAAAAAAGCAGGAACTTTCAATAAATAAACTGTAAATGTAAAAAAGCTTTTGTAATTTGAAAGCCAATAAACTTCTTATTATGTGAAGAATACTAATGTTTGTTCATCTTTTAAACCTCTTTTCGTAATATAATAAACTACTGTGATAATACAGTATACCCTGATAAAAGATTCAACAACATAAAAATAAACCATTGCAGGCCAACAAACACTGAATTTTAATTTTTTTCAAGAATTGTCGATTTTGATTTCATGGTGAGTTTAACACTCTATATCGGCATCTTATTTAACTAAACAAAGCTTCACAGAAAAGACATTGTTGAAGAACAATGCCAAAGCCAGACGCTGCTGCAGAGAGACCCACCCGACACATCAACTTCCTCCTGAGCTCATAGACAGTCCACCTGTAAGAAATCTAATCAGGTCACGAGCACAAGCGGCGCAGTGCCAACGAGCTGTCTGGCTCGGCTGTCGCCATGGCAACTGTCTCCACTGTCAGCTTGCACTGGGTTGGAGATGGCACATTTTGAGAAGAGAGCTCAGAGAAAAGAGCCTCCAGCCTCTCAAGGTCAAAACACCAAACACTACCCCCAGCGTATAAATGCAGCGTATTTTCTATTTGGATTATTTATGAGGGGTTTAAAGGACAGTCTGCGAAAGCATATATTTGTAGGTTCCATACTTGCATCGTCTTGGATATCTTCATACATTGATGCTAAAAAAAGCCCCATTATGCTTTCTTGAATATCACGTTTAATAAAAGCCGTTTATAATTATTAGCAAAAAGCAATCTAAATGGACGTGTCTAAATCTAAATGAACTGTCTAAAAAAAAAGAAAGTTGATCCTGAACTACTTACGAAAAGATGTACAGAGGTCCCAAAAATATCTATGAAGGATTTCAAACACTGCAAGAAGCGATGATTCTGAAATGTGTTTAATGAAAATTAACATTTTTTTTATGTTTAATGAATAACCACCACCTTATGTGGTTAATCATGGAATGATGAAATGAAAATAATTTTGTTTTTTTTGATTATGGAGTGGCGCCAAGGTGGCCTAGTGGGTAGCACGTTCGCCTCACAGCAAAAGGTTGCTGGTTCGATCCCCGGCTGGGCCAGTTGGCATTTCTGTGTGGAGTTTGCATGTTCTCCCCGTGGTTGCGTGGGTTTCCTCCGGGTGCTCCGGTTTCCCCCACAGTCCAAAGACGTGCAGTACAGGTGAATTGGGTAAGCTAAATTGTCCATAGTGTGTGTGTGAATGAGAATGTATGGATGTGTTTCCTAGAGATGGGTTGTGGCTGGAAGGGCATCCGCTGCGTAAAACAAATGCCGGATAAGTTGGCGGTTCATTGTTGGCGGTTCATTCCGCTGTGGCGACCCCGGATTAATAAAGGGACTAAGCCGAAAAGAAAATTAATGAATGCTTATGGAGTAGTCGTCTAATGACACAATTGACTGTGTGATAAAAAGGGTGGAGAGAGAAGATTGCGTTACACACTGAGGAAGGCATTGAGCCGAAACGTTGTGTTTTTGAGTGTTTTTAATTTAAAAATAAAAACAACACGAAGCAATTACCTGATGAGTGCTAATCATTACCTCTTTTAACAATATGTTTAATGAATGCAAACCTCTAGCAGGACATCTAAAAAAAAATTAGGAAGCTTAAAAACAGCATAAAAGGGCACTTACATTTCAAAGTTAAAATCTGCAATTATGACAAACCATAGAAAAAATAAAAATAAAATAAAAACTCCTACACCAAAAACAAAGGCCTTTGCTGTACATATTAATAATTATGTTTACGTGCAGTTTTTGTACTAGTGTGCTCATATAATGCTAACTGTAGGCTATGGCGTCTTTCAGCCAATAATCTATCATTCCAAGGTCAGGAACATCTTAACCATGCCAACTAGATGACATATGACATCCTTGCGTTAAACCCATTACTGAGAGCAAAACCACTCTATGGCCAAGCTAAATAAAGTCATCCCTGACATTCTGGAAATGTCTCTCGAATGCTTCAGACTTCGTGTAGCAACATGAGGCCCCAAATGCCAAACCTGAAGATCACAGATTCTTCTTTTTACACATAAACTGTTTACAGGGACACTCCATAGGCGTAATGTGTTTTATAAAGTACAAATTGCTTATTGTTATACAGCCCTACCCACAGGAAACCTCAGGTAAATTTAGAATTTCATAAGAGCCTATTAAGTATGATTTTTAAACATTCAGAATTACAGGGACACAAAGTTTGTTGATGCAAACCAGCTTAATATGCGTACAACTATGTCATAACCATGTAGTTATACAACTTTGTGTCCCTGTAAACCACATATACCTTTACACGAAGAGGCAAACACACGCACACGCGTACAGAAATTAAACAAGACCTTGTTAGACCTTCAAACTTTAACTCAACTCAGTTTAGTGTACATTTTATGCAACATGCATACAACTAAGGCCCAATCGCAATTCTACCACTCAGCCCCTTCACCTTACCAATTCCTTACTTTCCTCCCTTACCTTCCCCTGTCCCAATTCTCTTTAGCTTGAAAGCGTAGGGCTAAGGGGAAGAGCTAGATACTCCTTGAAACAGAGATTTTTCAGGACTAGGCCTGTCACGATATCTGCTTTTTGTTGTACGATATATTGCACCAAAATACATCACGATAAACAATATATTGTCATTTTAAGATTATTTTAGCCCACCAGAATGGCAATATAATAGCATCATAACGCAAGTATACTCTTCAAAAGAACACAAAATATTTTGTTCTAAAGAATATTAAATTTAATTTAGTCATTTTACTAATTTAATGATTATGCATTGGAATCAGAATGTGAAAATGCATATGCAAAACAAATAATAATAAATGTTAATTTTTTTTTTTTTTTAAAGCAAGGTAAAAAGTAAAAGAGGCTGCGATATCTGTTACCAGATCTTTTTTCAGTTGTCAGGCACATCAAAATATACTTTCGTCATTTATGGTAAATACTATAGTGTTTTTATAACCATATGACACTGACACCGCCAATAGAGATAGAGAGGTTGTGCAATCAGCTAAAATGTTGCAAAAATTGTTTTTTACGTAAGGGCGATATATATTGCATCACCAAAAATTATTGAGGTCATGTCCGTGTATTGTGCGATAAGTTGTTATATTGATTATTGTGACAGGCCTATTCAGGACCATACTCAAAACCAAGTGGTATGAAAATTTTTCAGTAGCTGCACACGGAAGTCAGGAGATGCACAATTTAGTATTTTTTGTCATTATTATGAATTCTTACAAACAAGCATATTTTAATTCATTCATAACGGCTTGTGTGTTTTACCGTCATGCTTTTTTTTTTAAAGAACTCGCAAAATTTTGCTATCAATAATCCATAATAATTACTCCTTTATGGTAATCTCACAACATACTTTAACATCTGACACTTGGTGACACTTAAATACCCAGTCTAGTGGCTGGAAATTACCTTGTTACAGTGTCTGATATATTGTTCATGTTGTTTTCATCCGTTTAGATGAACATGGCCACGGTGTAAATGCACAGTACAGTTAGCTTATTGCCACATTATATTATTATGACAACAAGGTATGGTTGCCTTCACTGATTTCCTGAAGATAAATACCAAAAAAAACAAAAACAACTGGAATAACTACAGCAGTCGCAATCATCAATCTCATATAAAGTAAAAGATCGCAACAGCATGCGATGATGTGTGAAGGTGTTGTATTTCTGTCCCACTTCTTAGGGGTACAATTTTAAGCCCTTCCCCTTCACACTCTGTTTCAAGGGCCAAGGGGTAGGGGTTAAGACAAGAATTGAGATTGGACCTAAATCTACTTGGAACACAATTAAACTTGCTTAAAAAAACGTTTTAGAGAGATAAATTTTGCCAATAGTGTCACACATTTCTTCTTAAACTAAATCACTAAAAGAATGTACAGCGACAACCATACTGTTAATGTATATTCAAAAGTGTCACTCCAATGAACGCCATATTGAGCCTTAATATTTCTCCCATTTGTTCATGAGTGTCCTGCCTCTCTTCTAATGTCCTTCATTCAGCATGCTTCAACCGGTTGAACTACAGGATCACATTTATGTCTGCAGAGGACTGGTTTATGGTTCTCTTAGTCAGCATGGCATTTGAAGAAAGAGTGGGTGTGTCAGCGTTTCTTCAGAGGCAACTTTGATGTAACTGCATTCAGGCACATGCACACTGCTAATTATAGATGCATATTCGACATAGTCAGACCACATGTTGTGTGATGATTTGCCAATCATTACTGCCAGAGAGTGAGACATTCCACACACCCCAAGCTCATACAATACGAGTGTAATCTGAAACCTAAAAACGCAATAAATACAAAATAAAGAATAAAAGGCCTTCATAATAAAATGAGCCAAATCAAATTTAAGGGGCGCGGGGAACAAAAAAAAAAAGTATAAACAAATGAGAGAAAATATGGTGCAAAGTAAAAATTTACACAAAACTTTGGTGTTGATACAAAGTGCCTCCATCTACTGTATATTGTATTGTGATCAAAAAACTTAATGTCAAGCCCTGTATATGACAAGCCACTGTGGCTAATAGATTTCCAACATTACAAACCACTCGCCATTTTCACAAGCCACAATTTTGTTGATTGAAAAATTTGACATTGGCAGGCTAAAATGACTTGATTTAGATTTTGTGTTATGTCCACAAGCCTCCTCATTCATTTAACTTTTTGCACGTGTTGTGTATGAACTTGCTCAATGAGGATAAGGAAATGGGTTGTGTCACATTGCAATTTTTTTTATAATTATAATTTATATATTTCACATAACTTTTTCTGGGCTCAAAATTAAGGATTTATCAAATTTATCTCTGACCGCACCAAAAATAAATAAATTGTTATTTCTTAGCCACAAAATTGAAAAAAAATTGTAAAAACAAGCAAAATATAGATGTATACATGCACTGTCTACAGCCACTTTTCAACTTAACTTTTCTTTGAAAAAAAAAAATGACATTTAAAAAAAAATATGCAAACTAGTCTGTCCTGGCTAAAGATCCTAGATCATCAGTTAATAACACATAAATGGGGAGTTAATCTCATATTAAAGCCTTTTAATAATCTGTTCAAAGAATAATTAAAGCGAAAGCAGCAAACGCTGCTGCTTAAGAAAGGATTTTTTATTTTTTAAATCTGGGGCTCTTGAGAGCAGCAGGACTGTGGATGCCCGATCATCGCATTTTGTCCAGTCTATTTCAAAGAGAACCGATCGCACCAGTTGCATTTCATCTAAGCACGGTTGCTTCGCGCAAGTAAATGGGAGCGTGCATGCTTCTTAACAGTCACGCTCATCACATCACCTGTGTGCGCGAGTGATCATCCTCTCATTCAGTATTCATTACTCATTCTCATTCAGTACTCATTCACCTGCTTTCTTTTGCTTGCGCAAACACAATTACTTTTGTTAGTCGTGCTGCTTCTCGACTCTAAGATTACATTTGCACAAAAATTGGGCCATCCTTATTGTCGAACCCTGCTTTTAAGAACACTACAATTTAAAAATTATTTTCAACCAGCCAAAGTGTCTGTCTAACCTGCCACAGGTGTTAAACGTCAAGCCCTGGTTATATATGCACATATATTATACAATGGTCAACGTTTGAAGTAGATCAGCACTTTTCATTAAAGATGTCCTAAAACTATTGAACGGCACTCATTCTTGTCCTAGGACAATATTGAAATCCACTTTAAATGTTGACTACTGGATACTGTAGATTAAAGTATTAATTTCTTAAAAGGAAACATATCCTCAAAACTTTTAAATGGTTCCATATATAGAAGAAAAAAAAATCAAATAATAATAATTATTGTTGTTGTTGTTGTTGTTGTTATATACATGGTGGCATTCAAACAAGCATCTGTTTGGTGTTTTTCTAATTTGGAATATGTTTCTACTAGCCTCATACTAAAAACAGTCTACATTAAAGGGACATTTCACACAACAAATATTATTTACTCACACTCGGGTGGTTCTAAACTTATACATTTCTTTTTCCTGTTGAACACAAAACATCCCAAGTAGGAGCAAAAATCCCATTTATCCCATCTCATTTATGGGTGAACTATCCCTTTAATAGCTTAGTATGTGGTGCAACCCCCTCTTTTGTTTCCAGTAAATGTCATTTATTTAGGTGCAGAGAAATACAGGAGGCTCAGAAAGTGTGGACAGTCTTGAAGTGTGCAGAGTCTCCACTCTCCAGCATGTCTATGATCAGTTGTGATCACATCTGATCTCCACAGTAGAAAATAACTGACCTCAATCTGTGCTAACAAGCCTGCTCAGCGAGAGTCTCGCAATCACACAGGGCAGAGCATTGTGCTGCCAGCTCAGTCTCTTTGTTTGTGTGTGGGTGTGCGAAACAGAATTTACTCAATTACAGCATGCAGGTACATAAAAGTAGCATCTCAGGGTGACAAGTATGTGTATACTAGTGGTCACAGCCCAGCATGTCAGCTATACAACACAAACAAAAACACTGCCAGGAAAGAACACACAATTTGGTCATGCAAAGTTTACAATGTCCAAACCAAAGCTCTGGTGTGCCAACTTAGTCTTTGCAATGCTAAAGGAGAGACAGGATTGTGTCTGCATTGTAACATTGTGTCCAATGTCAAAAACTTCACCTTCTTAGCCTTGAGTCCAGACACTCGGGGCTTGTTTCACATACATGCGTCAGCAAAACGAAGTCATTCAAACTGATGCTATTGTTACCACATAAATAATCACAGTGGAATCTGAAACTAGTCTTCATTTATGCATAAGTAAATAATGCTAACAATAGCAAAGTTTTATTTTTACAGCACATCTCTAAATTTAACTGGTGATTAAAGTGATGCTTTTTATTGTGGTCTGGTCACTTTTAATAATTCTTTAGGATTGGAGAGTAATTACAAGTAATTAATAATATACTAATAATACATAATTAACTGTATATACATATATAGTGGCCAAGAAGGTGAAGGCAATGATATATAGTTATTGCAATAATAATACATGCAATATCTGTATCCAATATCACAGAGAGGCGCAATGAATTAAATTAAATTAATTTATGAGCCAACCATTTGTGTTGTATACATAGTGTGACCAATCAAATAAGGTATTACTATATTTATACCTGCCTCTATTGGTGCTGTCATGCTACTGCAGGGTTCAATGCTAAGGATTTTTTGTATTGGGCCAGTGGTTCAGATTTTTACTTGCCCTACCAAAATTTTCACTGGCTAAAAATAATATCTGTAAATCTAGAATAATTAAAAATAAAATGTTAATAAATATATAATGAGAAGAATTCAAAGTGTTATGCAAAAAAAAAGAGCAGTATGGAAGTTCTAAATTATTTTAATAAATAATAAATAAATATTTATATACATTATTCATTTATTTCGTTGTGTTGTACCCACATAAGTATCTGCTTCAAGACGTTAGAAACAGACGTTTTCTTTCAGCCTCATAATTTGATGTTGCCGTCTCTTCGCTGGACTGGTTGTTACCAGGTTATGGAAAAAATAATATGCTCAAAACATCCAATCATATAAGAGGAACAGAAAAACAG
>CAIGQQ010033541.1:9388425-9416061 GCA_903798035.1 Danio albolineatus
AAAGAAAGAAAGAAAGAAAGAAAGAAAGAAAGAAAGAAAGAAAGAAAAATCACATTATTATCAATATTGCAAACCCCTCAGAATAAGTGATTGCAAAATCGAAATGATTAAATCTCATGTTATATGAGTTCAAACTGAAAAATCTGTTCTCGTTTTACTTACCCTTTACTTGTTTCAAATCTTCATGAGTTTGTTACTTCTGTTAATCACACAAAAAATTTATAATGAAGAAAGCTGTAAACTTACATTCATTGACTTGGTCGGCATTTATTTTTCTACTACAGAAGTCAGTGGATACAGGCTTTCAGCTTTTTTCAGAGAATATTGTTTTGTGTTCAACAGAAGAAAAAACTCACAAAGGACTGAAGCTTTTAAGGGAGAGTTAATAGTGAGTAAATATTCATTTTTGGGTGAACTACCCATTTAATTCTTTCAATTTACTTCAGCTTTGTCCTTTATTTATCTGGGGTCAGCACAGTGGAATGAAACGCAAACTATTTGCAGTATATTTTTTACACAGCAGATGCAATTCCACCTGCAACCCAGTCCTGGGAAACACCCATACATTATGGCTAATTCACTTATACAACAAATCTTTGGGGGAAACCGGAGAACCCAGAGAAAACCAATGCCCAAACACGGGGAGAACATGCAAACTCCACACTGAAATGCCAACTGGCCTAGCCAGGACTCGAACCAGCAACCTTCCTGCTGAGAGGCAACAGTGCTAACCACTGAGACACCGTGCAGCACTACCGCTTTAATGGTAAGATGAAAAGCTTACCTTCTGTCTTTAGTTTTGTGAGCACAAATATCAAGTAGTTGTTGAAGTCCGGGTATTGATTGAGCTGCTCGAGTTTCTGTGGTGCACATTAAGAAAAGGCAAAGAGACCACAGAGAGAGTAGATAATGCAAACAGCAGCGGAAATGTGCTTCAGAGCACATCCTTTATGGACAGACTGTTTGCCGTTTACACCAGATGGATGATTACATCAATGAACCCATAAATATATATGGACCGTTCAGATCTCATACGCAAATGATGTGTGAAGATAATTGAACATTCGGTAAAGTAAATATGAATATGGCTTTATGAGATTGGAAATAATATACGCTTGAGACCAAAGGCAATCCAGTCCACTGTTAACTAAAAACTACAAAAACATCAATAAAGGGAGCCTAAAGTGATTAGATAATAAATCAGTAAATCTGCTGTTAACTAAAACTGTTACTGTTCATTAAAGGTCAGTTTTACCAAAAAATATAGCTCTGTCATAATTTGCTCACCTTCTTGTCTTTCCAAAACCAAAGGAAATGTGTTAACCTTCAGATTACAAATTAAGATATATTTTTTTATTAAATCTAAAAGATTTTTGTATCTCTATTGAAAGACACCTGAAGAGAGAAACAATCATATTATTAAAGCTGCAAGCAGCGATGAAAGGGACCTCGCTGAAAACTCACTGCCGCCCGGTGGCCTCAGGATGACAGAGAACAGCGGACAACAATAATTTAAGCTGATATATAAAAAACCCTGAGAGGATCATAGATCTATGCCAAACTTCTGCATGTGCAAAGTTTCGTGAGTTTTCGAGCATGTTTAGATACTCAAAATTGCGATTCATTCTGGAAAATAAGAAGAAGAAGAATCAAAATAATAATAATTATAATTAGAGCAATTCCAATAGGGCCTACGCACTGTTCCAGTGCTCGGTCCCTAATTATACATTTAACTTAGCCTTTCATTGCCAAATGAACATTAACCTGTGGACAAAGTTTACAGCATTTCAATTTACTCACAGATACTCGAGTATGTTTGTTTGAGAACCAAAGAGTTTCATTCTTGCATGTCATACATCACATTTGAGCTTCCACCAGAACCAATTAGGTTTGTTCTCACACAGCAAGCAGGTGTGGTTGTTCTTCTGTTTGTTCATTGAACAATGTTTATAATATGTGAATAAAATCCTCATTTAAATCATTGTATAAAACTACCATGTCTCTATAGCAGATTTTTTTCTCCTAATCTTTTAAAGTATCAAAGTTTTGGACAAAGGTATAGAAATCTTTTAGATTTGATTAGAAGCATCTTCTTCAAGTCACAAAACATTAATTAAAATGTTAATTTTGAGGTAAACTAACCTTTTAACAAGCCATCTCATTAAAGCTTCTCATCATAAAGGGCATTTTTAGCATATTTTGACCATCGATTTCAATCATATTTTTAAAATAGCATACCTAGATTTAGGCAATGGCAATTATTCAAATACAATATATTTATATACCTGCGGACGTCTGTTATAAAATTAGGAAAATGTATTTTGACGAGGAAAAGCATAAAACCATAGTAGCTTTAATACATTATTTTCGTGTGCTCTTTTCTGTCACAGGCAGCTGCATGATGGACCAAAACGATGCATAATTTTCTAGACTAAAGCGTCACCCAGTTCACCCAGTGACACACACACACACGCATTATCTCACTATGAGGAATAAAGGCTAAAGCATCGCATGTCAGATGTCTTTGTCTAAGCTGCATCCGATTATGAGACTGAAATATCGTGATAACAGATAACAACACTCGAGCCACTGCAGCTGGAGGTCCGTCTGCGTCTCATAACAGGCAGCAGACTATCTGGATAACAAGTGTTTCAAACAGACTACGATGCCTGACCACCACGTCTAGACGAGTTTTTAGCACAAATAGCGTTAATTAGATCATATGACTGTTTATAAATAATCTCTAATTAGTCTCTCTCTGTCTCTTTGTGTGTGTAGCCTGCAGACACAAAACAGCTGGACTCGCTATCTTATCTAAAGTTTGATAGGGTATTTCACTCAAAATGAAACCACTGTTGTCATTTACTCACACTCATATCGTTCAAAACGGTGGAACGTGAAAGAAGATACTTTTATAAATGTTGGCGACTAAATATGTGTTACCACAGACCGCTGTGGTACTTCATTACCACTTCATTATTGCCTAGTAGCTTTTGACGTTTATCGAAATATCATCGTTAAAATTTCGAGCAGAAAGGGTCAAACAGGTTTGGAAAAAGCTGAGGTGAGTAAATGATGACAGATGGCCATTTATAGGTGAACTATCCCTTTAAGTTAAACACTCCCTGAATGACAGTCAACGACACGCGTACTGACACCATACAGGCACCGTCCTAATCTACAGATAAACCATAAACAAAAGCATAACGCAGTCCGTAATTGACCGCGTGGGTTTCAAATCTCAAGTGCACACTAAGGTACGAGCTAATCACAGGCCAGCTCCTCCTGAAACTCCGCCATCCCCCTTGTCCGCCACCCTTCACTGTTCGGTTTAACAGTGCGGTAAAGGATACTTGTTGGACGGATCGTTGCGTTGATGTGTCCGGAGACTGTGACTCCTTGAGCAGCTGTAAGATCTGCTGAAGCCCCTGCTCGTCGGGTTTCCACTGGCACTCCATCTTGTATGTCTGAAGTCTCTCTCTCTTTCTGTAGGCGCACAGATCTACACCCTTTCACATCAAATAACGGCCTCCACCTTGACCTTCAGCTTCGGGACCGGCTATTATGGAGCGGGGAGTGAGGAGGACGTCTCTGCGAGGCTTTGTGGTGGCTGGACCCGGGTGAAATTGCGCGTGTTCCGCGGGCGGCGGTGGTTGTTGGTGGCGCTAGGCTAGCTTACATACATTCAGGGACTCGGTCTGGTCCGGATCACCGCACATCGCAGCGATAAGCCTCTGTGCAGTCGCGCCCGGGTCCTAGTGCCTGTTTCTCCCTGACTGGAGGAGTTGGGAGGGAAATCCTAGATGTGACCCCCGAAAATTTGGCACGCAAGCCCGGCTAGCTCAGTCGGTAGAGCATGAGACTCTTAATCTCAGGGTCGTGGGTTCGAGCCCCACGTTGGGCGAACAATTTATTAATATCATAGCACAAATCCATTGTATATCATGATTACAATACTAACAAAAAAAGCAGATCACCCATAATGGCACTATATACAATTCATTTTAGGAATGCAAAATATAAAGTGTTGTAATGTATTGTAAAAAAACAAAAACAAACATAAAGTGTCTATCAAACTGTAAAAGTTTCTCCACAGTCCAATGACATGCAGTAGGTGAACTGAATAAGCTAAATTGGCCGGTAGGTGGGTGTGTGTGTACGTGTTTTTGTGACATGTCAGCACACAAATCTGTATGACACAGGTGTGACACATGTATTACGAAAAGGAGGTGAAATATGAGGCCATTGGTGACGTCTTCATTTCTCCAAAAGCTTATAAACCCCGCAGAATGAGTTTAATCAGAGAGTAAAGCTGCACACAGTCTCCTGTAATGGTTGGGTTTAGGGGTGGGGGCAGTATAATGTACAGTTTGGACAGTGTAACATGAATGGAAACCTATGTAATGTACCCACTTTTCACAAAAACAAACATATGTGTGTGTGAGAGAGAGAGAGAGAGAGAGAGAACGCAAGAGTGTATTGGGTGTTGGGTTGTGGCTGGAAGGGCATCTGCTGGGTAAGAAAATATACTGGACAAGTTGGCGGTTCATTCCGCTGTGGCGACTAAAGGGACTAAGCCGAAAAGAAAATGAATGAAATACTGCATTTTATCATAACCAAAAACATTTCCTAAAGATTTAGAGCAAACTTAATTGTTTAAAATACAAATTTATCACATTATATATCATTAAAAAAGTGCTTAATTGTTAACTGTAGCCTATAGTCATTTATTAGGCAAATAACAAACTGGCGAATCACATTTATCTTTCATTGGTCAGAAATTGGGACGTAGGAGGTCACAATTTCTTATGACATAGCGGCGAAAATAGGATTCTGGACCTCCGTCAGTGAGGGGTGGGATCTTTCGAACCACCCGAACCCCCTGGCAACTTGATGTATTTTTCCTCCAACAGAAAACATGTCACAGGCAGTCACACCATAATATGATGTCATGTTGGTGAACAGTCATGTTTAAGCACACAATCAATGCTAACTGTGTTTATTAAAAATAAACCTCAATAAATCTCATGCACGCATGGAACATTCAAACAACACACAACAGCCCTTTTACCTTCCAGCAGAATATCTTGAAATGGTTTGGAAGACATACAATCCAACTGATTTCCAGTGTATACTGAATATAGCGTGTTGCTGATGTATAGATAGAAGACTCTGAATAAATTAAGAGTGTGACCAGATCACCAGTCGCATTCTTACACTTCTTCAAATGGATGCAGAATTTGACCAACTACACTTTATTAAAGTGACTCAATTCGCAACTTGATTACAACAACTGAAGGTAACAGTAACTGGCTTAAAACAGCAGGAGGTGATAACATAAAAGCCTGAGACTGAACACGCTGTGCCTTCAGAATGTGTAAAGAACACCTCGTATAATATAAAACACTATACTTGAGAGCCTCTGAGGGTTTATTCTAATAGTAGTCCAGACCGAAGAGATTTCAAAACCCTTGGTTTGAATCGACTGACTTTCCGTGGTATCTCCAAAGGTCTCCTCTTCCTAGATGGAGTGTAACACAGCAAATCATCAAGTGTCATCTCTGTGATCTGACCGGCCTTTTCTAACTGTGTCAGCACCTGCTTCACCTTCACCTCCCAAACACCACCATCACTCTTGCTCTTCAATACATTTACCTAAGAGAGCAGAGAGGAACAGAAGAAACAGAGACACACATTAAAACATTTTACAGCTTGTTGCGGTTCAATCTATTCAGTGCTTTTCTCAGAAGAGATTGTAAAATAATGTTACAATTTAAAATAACTTTTCTATTTTAACATTTTTTTGTCAATGTGATGGCAAAGCTGAAATAAAAACGCTCTAAAATGAAAAGGAGGAAAAGGTAATCACAAAAAAATTGTTAACAGTTTTAAAAGTTCTGTGTACGCAGGTCAATAATTATTTTCATTTGTTTTTTGGAACAAACCTCTTTTGGGCGTGGGATTAACAGTAGTGTTCTCTGATTGGCTAGAGAGATTTTGATGGAAAACAGGTTTATGCCAAAATAAAAAACGAAATAGAAAAATGACAATTTACAAAGCACAAGTGATATCTGCTGCAATGCTCTCAGAAATTATGATTTGTGAAAAAGGATTTCAGAAACTGGGTGAAAGAACATGCTTCTTTTTTGTTGGCGTTTTTTGATATCTTCTGTAAAATGTAGGGATGGGCGGATCGATCCTGAAATATCGATATTTTCGATACTGGGAATGTATCAAAAGGATCGATCCTCAAGTAAAAGTATCAATCTTTTCTGGGTTTTTATTTTATTATTGAGTGATCAGAGATTTTGAAAATCTAAATAATTATAGCGCTGCATATTACATAAATATTTACTAAATAGGAACACGAATGGGAACTATAATATTCTTCCGCTGTATCTCCGCTGATAGGTCAGTGGTACAGACACCACACACACCCAGCGCAGGTTGTAAAACTCGAGAGCGGAGCTGTCAACATCATGACTGAACGTAAACGAAGTAAAATCTGGAGTTATCGTTAAACTAATCAGCTGAAGGGGAAAAAAAAATCAACATTCTGTTGTTCCTTCACAAAACCTGCAAACTGATTAAAATCAGGAAGCACAAATGAATATTGCAGCCTAATTTAAGATTCAAATTCTGCTGCTTTGACCTTTGAATAAGGTGAAGAGATTCAGTTGTGCAGTGTGTTATTTATTATTATATATGGTGCTGTTTAGCCAATTATAGTTCTGTAATCTTAATAAATGTAAAAAAGAATCATGTTTTATTTAATAATAATAATAAAGGTGATAAACATTTCTTTTTAAATCACTATAAAATATTTAATTTAAGAATTGATAAGTATCGATTTAAGTATCAATATGGATGATACTTGTCTTGAAATACTTAAAAAATATTGGTATCGCCCATCCCTAGTCAAATGTATGTTCACTTATAATAAGTTGTCATAATTTCATATAATAGAGGTAATTTCATATACCTCTAAATAGAATAATATTGTTGGCAGTTACTTTTGAGGTTTATGTCAGTATTTTTGTTTTAAAATATTGCGAACACTGTTGTGTCCATAATTCATTGTGTCCATAAATCACTAAAGAATCAGTAGAGTAAGTGTGCCCTGACTTGACTGGTGTAGTTGTTATCTTACCACTTCTCGAGAAAACTCTAGTTTTCTCACCAGCACTTGAGTCTGTGATATTTTGGCTGTTTTAAGGACATAATCTGCCTCTTTCATGGACCCTTCCATAGCCAATATGAGAACCTGGAAATAGAGCACTTACACTTTAAATATGCAAACTCTTTTTCTAAAGACTGAAGGTGTATATATATATAAGCCACACTTACCCTCAGGTTCTGGCATAGGTTAGTCTCTGTGCTCATGATGTGAGAATAGATGATCTGGGCCTTTTCTATATCATTCTACAACAACAAAAACGATTTACTGTAAATATATCATGATGCACCACCGTCTGTAATGATTCATTGACCATTCCAAAATATCCGGATGCCATTTAGATACTAAAATATTGGATCAATCAAGTTTATACATACAGTACATAACATACTGTACCATACAGAACATGTGTACAGTCAAGGCCGAAATTATTAATACCCCTGGCAAACTCTGAACTAAAGTTGACAATGTATAAGAGGCATCATTATGGAATGGAAAAATATTTTTCAGATTATCTTTACCATTGAACAGAAAGTGGCAGTCAAAACTTGCCAGTGGTATAAATAATTCTAGGATTGATTGTATCATTTTTAAATTAGATATTGCTCTTTGAATCGGTTTACCTGTTTTAAAGCAAGAGCAGTTGCAAAGCAATAGGCACGTCGAGGGATGATGTTGCCCTTTGCCTGACCTTCTTCCAACAGGGTCAAACATATATGATATGACCTTGAGGTGTTCTGCCAGTCCCAACATAAAAAACAGAAATGCATTTACAGTATGTAAATGATAAATCAAAATGTTAACATTACTTGAAATTATAGTGAGGGAAAAAAAAAACATGCCACAATGTTTTTGTAGAAAAACCATATGAGTAATTAAAATCTCATTTACAACACACATGAAACATGGCATGTCAGGAAAAATAAGGAACATTTTTATTTGGGCAAAGTAAAGTGAGATTTCTTTTTCCACATGCAGACATTGCAAAACCATGTTTTCTGTGTTTAATTTTATTTCCACACGTGATTTGAACACAATGAAAGGGACATTTAATTTTTACTTAAAGAATTATAATTACTCACCCTCAAGTGTTTCCCAAGTTATTTCTTCTGTTGAAGATATTTTGAAGAATGTTGAAAATCAGGAGCCATCGATATCCATAGTCAGGAAAAAGTACTATAACATTTAATGGCTGCTGGTTTCCAACTTTCTTAAAATTGTCTTGTTTCTTCTTTAACAGAAGAAAGTAAGTCAAACAGGTTTGGAACAAGTGGAGGATGAGTAACTGATGACAGAATTAACATTTTTTGGTGAACAATCTCTTAAAAATATTTTGTCTGTAAGTGGGAGTTACACATTTGACCTGTTGGTTTTTATGTGGTGAAATTAGTTTATCTTTTCTAGAGTTTCTATCAAAAATCTATTATAAATTCCAATGATTATAATACAAAATAGTTGATTCTTAATTGCATGTACCAGTTTATAACAAATAGCGAAGACAAGCATAAAGGTCTCTTTGTTGAACGGCACTCCTTGTTTTTTCATTTCTCCTAGCACCTCCAAGCCACCTGTGGGAACATGATCAGTGACCCACATCACACAGACTGAAACCATGGTAACAACAGACAGACTTTGTTTTTGCATTTTTGCAACCAGAAAGCAGAACTGATGAAGGATTCTGGTGACGAATTCCCTCACAAATCCCAGATAAGCATTTGTGTCAAGGGTTTTTCAAATCTAAAATATTTATCAGTTGTCTAATACAGAGGGGTTAGATTTTAGTTTCCCAAGCTTGTTCTTGAGGGCACACCAACAGTGCACATTTTCAACCTCTTCTTATTCAAGCACACTTAAATCCAATCATCAGAACATTAGAAGACACTCAAAAACCTGAAGCGGATGGTTCAGATAAGGGAGACGTCCAAAATATGTACTGTTGGTGTGCCTCCAGGAACATGGTTGTGAAACATTGCTCTAACAGATATATTCAAGTCTCATTCTCCACCAGAACAAAGAGCTAAGTTGAAATAAACTTACTTTCATAGAGTTGTTTATCGAACAACATGTCAATGGCGATATTAAAGGAAGTGGTGTCCGAAAAGAATCCTTTGAGAGTCTGTGCATAAATAAAGTATATAAAACCTAAAATCTCACTACAATCGATACACTGTGCAGTCTCCAGTAAACAGATGAGATGTAATTTTCACATACTGGATCTTTTAGAGTTTCGGCTGCCAGCTCCTCTAAACCCAGCTCATAGCATAACCTCATGAAAAGAGGACCGAAATTGAATTCCCTAAACGCTGTGATTTGATTTTTTTCGTGGTATCTGCAATGGACAGAAAATAAATAAATAAGAATGGTGTTATCTTGTATACAAAGACATATCCAGGTGCAGAAATTACACAGATATCTAAATAATCTCTAATACAAACAGAAAATAAAATATCAGAAAAATATTTAGGTGAACGTTTTTCTATCACATTTTTTTATTCTGATTAATAATAAAATTGTAATGATTTGAAATGATTACAATGCTATAAACTATAAATATGTTTTGTGGGGAAACAACAAATACCATTTACGGCAGTGATTGATGTTTTTCTGAATCAATGCATTAAATTGATCAAAATATTGTTAAAGCTAGAGCTACGAAACATTTTACAGTATTACTCAAAGATTTTTATTTGTATTGTTAAATACATAACTCTGTGTGCATAGCAGACCCCTAACAAACTATTGTAACTATCCTTGTCATATAAATAATACTATTAATTAACGACAATAATATAACAACAACTGAAGTTTTACCTTTTAATGACATTTCTGGCTACAATAACATCCTCAGCAGACTGGCATGAATGCAGTAGAACTTTCAGCTCATTCTTTAAAATGATCTCATTTTTCTCCAGTTTCTGATTCACTATATCAAAATAATAATCTGTAAAAGAAAGATGAAAAAAGAGACTCAGTAAAAAAAAAAGACAATCATCTGTTCTGAGATAAAAAGGTGCAGTCGGTGGATTTTGAATAAGCTGTAATGGCTAACACGACAGTTGCATTTATAAACTAATACTGCAGTAGCATCATGCAGACCTTTTTTTTCGTTACTGATGCCAACAGCCATAACTGATAACTGCCAAACTCTCTGATAACAGAAACACTAAGATAAATATCGTAGCTCTCAATCAATCATGTCAGCCTCTGTGAGCCAACTCACTTTATGTAAATAAAAACATCCTTTTTAGCCTACAATTTCTAAAATGACATGCAGTTGTTTGCATTGTAAATTCTAATGTTCATTTCCATCTCTTGTTGAACTGAACTTATTAAGGAGCCAAATACTACTGAGAGCATCTTTTAAGTAATAACAGGGTTCATAAACATTTTACTACTAAAATTCAATGACTTTTCCAGGACTTCCAAGTAAATTTTCATGACCTAATGTTTCATGTAATGTCTACGTATACATGTTAAATAATAAGAAAAACAATACATGTTCAAAGTTATTACAGCATATCATAAAACATGCAACATTTAGTTAAAATTAATCTTTATATTGATGTAAAATGTATTTAGATAATGCTCACACAGCACTGATAATGTGAGAGCATGTGTTTGGCCAAGGAAAAAGAAAAGAAGTAAAGACAACCAACCTATATTTAAGTATGCAAATATTTGTTAAACTGATTTCCATGACTTTTCCAAAACTTCGTGGGTTTTTAAGCTTTTCCAAAACGTTTCGAGTCCTGGAAAATGCCATTTCAAAATACCATGACTTTTCCAGGTTTTTCATGACCGTATGAACCCTGAAAAAGATATAAACTACAGAAAGTTGTACAATTTATTGAATGACACCTGCCTTTCGATTGTGATCTCTCTTGATAGAGTTTCTTCTGCTGGAACTCCTGCAGCTTCACCACATCTTCAGATAAGAGAAAGCGTTTGGCTGAAAGAATGTTAAACAATTCAATTTCTCTGACCAACTCTCGGAAAACTAAATACAAAAATTTGATGTTGATGACAATTTGATCTGTGAGGACAGCAGTGTTGTATTAACACAGAGCTATACATGGGTTAGACAAAATATTATGAAACACACAAGATTTTAGTTTGAAAGTTACAGAGAAAAAACAAATGTTGTGATTGTTGTTTTATTTATCAATAAACCACATAAAGTAAAAGTAAACAAACAATCTATTTTTCCCCCAATTTTATTGTAGTTGAAATTTTATGAATTTACCAAATTCCCCAATGACCGAATAATTCAATAAAAAAACTTTACCAGAAGGTCTAAAAGTTATTAGTATTTTTGGTTTGTCTTCCGCATTTGAACCAACATCTTAAACCCATGGGTTTAGAAAATTCACTTTAATTCAAATGGTAAAGCATAGACCGAGAAAGATTCCCTTTGAAGGAAGTGTCAAGACACTGGGACAGATGAAAACGAAAAAATAATTTAAAACTAACAACTAAATGTAGCTAACATGTTCTAGGACGGTTAGGTTATATTAGATAATCATTAAATAAATATCACGTTTCCTACGTGCTTTATATTGTTTTGTCCATCCACGTTAGATTCTACATATAAAACAACTGCTCGTTAGTCGTTACACTTAGCACCTCTTTTAAATGTGTCAGTTGATTGACTATTGCTAGATTAAATATTCATATTTATTCCCAAATATGTACCTCCAAGTCGACATTTGAAACAATGTGACTGCAGGACTCCCCGAAACACAGCTGCTCTGGACGAGTTGGTCAGAATAACACGAGTCCAAATGTTCAGTCCCTGCAGCGCCATGTCTGAACTGAACTCACACACTCACACAGACAGACTGTGCACTTTCTTTCAGACCTGCAAGTACGAATCAATATTTATGTATAAATCAACATTTATATTGATTTGTTTATTAACATATATTCACATTTTAAAGTGCATTAAGAAAGTATATATATTATTAGCGATAAACATAATGAAAATCCCGTTTCCTAAATCCGACACCACCTTTTTAGTTGAAGAAATGGAACATTCCAACATGGCGCTCTCCTGTTAACAGTTATGTAAACGATACAGATTTGACATTGTTTCTTCTGAAAATAAGAAATAAAACATTCTGTTCTGACTATCGATACACTCATTTTAACGTGGTTTAAAATGCTTCGATTAATCTTGCTGGTCGCTCTACATCGAAATCCAAGAGCGCTAATATTTACTACAGATGTCAAATGTCGCATTTAAAGCAGCAGATGGCGCCATTGATTACAGAATGAAACCAACGATTCATTGTTACCTAACAGACCTAATGCTGGCTATTATCACCATCGTATGCTGGTTTTAAACTCCTTCAGCATAGTTTAGAATGATTATTATGAATATTGTAATTCGCAAGTTTAAATGACAATTACACCAGCTGATTATCACCGACTGAAGATGATTCAAGATAGCCTACTTAAAAATGAGCACTGCATGTCAAAAGATGTTCAAAACCCATGAGGTTGTAATAATAATAATAATAATAATAATAATAATAATAATAATAATAATAATAATAATAATAATAATAATAAACAGTAGCCTATTGAAATAAAAGCTAAATGTTTGCCTCTTTTCCCCTTGCTGGTCTGCTGTAACCACACAGCAAGAGATAATCAATTATTAGCTGGATAATTGGCCAGCTTCTTTTCTCTGCATTGAAAGGTCATATGGTTCTGTGTGTGAAAAGAGTTTAACTTCACGTGTGTGTGACAACCATTCTGCTGGGGAAAAAAAAAACAGTTTTAGCCTAAACTGGTTGCTGGTTTTGGTCTATCAGGCTGGTTTTAGAGGGGTTTTCAGTCATTTCCAGGCTGGTCTTAGCTGGTCAGGCTGGGAGACCAAGTGAAACGACTAGCTAAAACCAGCTTGACCAGCCAAGCAATTGTACCTTAATTTAAAAGCTACATGTAAGAACACGATGGGGATTAAAGGGTAATCCACACAATCCTAGGTATGACCCTGTGGATTTTTATCTATCTACTATATTGAGTATGTATTTTAGATGAGCAAGATGAACATTTAAAGGATTGCAGGCCATTGGAGTTGACTTTGTGACTGATGACAGTACGGGGCTGTCAGGTATTAAATTTGTGGCTGAACCCAAGGACATCTACTCTGTCAAGCTGGACATTGTGGTCATGCATGATTATTCGTTGTGATGGCTGCTTTCTGGATTTCAGACATTTCTGGATTATTTTTGTTTAGATATTTTTTATTGATTTTCAGTTTTTCAAACCAGGAAAAACAACAATACAAACCCCTGACCCATACCAATCCAACTAGCAGGTAGCGCTCACATTAGCCGAAGATTGACAAGTTTACAATTGTACATGTAGGTCTAAATACTAAAGAGAAAAAATAAATAAATAAATAAAATAAAAAATAAAAACAAAGGTAAATAGACAAATATAAAGATAAAATGGTTTCTGGATTATTTTTTATCAACAAAGGCAGACAAAATAAAGATGTGTATGCATAATGTATATATCAACTAACAGGATGACAGAAATGTGAAGCATGTGGTGTCTTTTGCCCTGATTGGGTGTCAAAAGGAAATTGTTATTTGACTGCCTGGGCTTCATATAACTGTCTAATCAATGACAAGATCTGCTGACCATGCAAAAACAGCAGGGAGTCTATTTATTTCAAGATGGAGGAGAAGATCTGCATGTAAACATTTTAGATGACGCTGTTGACTAGTTTTGTTCCCAGAAGAAAGCCAAAGCTTTCTTTAGGTTCCTTAACGAATATCCTTAAAGATAACTCTTAAAATATTAAGTTAATTAAATTAAATTAATATTATTTTTAATTAGTAGTAATGATAGTGGTAATAGCTGTTCATAAAAACACATAGAAGCATGTACTATGCACTCTTTTCTATATAAATTTTGTTTGACATATAGCGTGTTAAAACTGTTATACTTAGTCTCCCCGTGTTGGTCCTGATGGGACTCTGCTGAATGTTTCCATAGCAACAGCACCTCACCCCATTCAGCTGAGACCGCCTTTGCCCAATTGGAGGCGGACTCTCAAGTGTGCTGGATTATTGATGAGATTCAACATGGAGGTGTGCAGTATCTGTGTACAGTATCTGTTCACACGTGTCACAATAGCATTTGAAACAAGTGATTTATTGGTGTATTTCTTGTTCGTTTCTCACAACTCAATATATTTTGTACAGTGTGTGCACAGTGTGTGTGTGGGAAAATTACAGTTTTAAATATAGTGCTTGGTCCAGCATTACACACTGAAGGTAATTTGTTGTTTAGCAGCTGTGCTTCATGATATTTTTATGTTATCTTCCCCTTGTTTACATTTCTCAACTTGTAAATATTACTGAATATTTTGATAACGGTTAAGTAATTTAAACATTGAATGATTAAATACTAAATATGATCATATTTCCAAAATCAGTCAATAATTAGTAATTAAAATACAAATATTTTAATTTACACCAAAAGAACTTTAAAAGACATGCTACTTGAAAAATCTATAGTCATCCACTTAAGATGCAGTATTTTGTGTTTCATACAAATTATATAAATTAGTTGTGAAGTAATGTTACAGGTATTAATAATAGTATTTAGGTTGAGAATGTTAGCAAAGGTAAGCTGTATTAAGTCACCGAAGTGTTTCTGTGGCTGTTGTACATTTGGAAGACTACATTTTGGAGTGCTTTTGTTCAAACTGTTTTTTTAACATATACTTGTTTTACAGCTTTTTATTAATCAAAACTTTTTCATTACTCATTTAAGGTGCTTTTTAAATTGTTTTTGATTAATGACCTACAATTTGAAAGTTTTACAAGTACACGTTTAATGTCAAAGATAACTAAAATAAATAAATAAAAATATTCAGAATTGCATTAAAAAGTTTGCCAGGTGTGAAATATTTTGTGCAGACCCGCAAAAGCAATAAATAGTGAAGTTCACATATACTTACCCAGTATACAGCTACACATTCACAGAGTTTAGTAACTCACACTCTTAAAAATAAAGATTCTTTATTGGTATTAATGATTCCATAAATAGTATGTCATTCGTCAAACAAAAGTGTATTTATTTTTTTACAGTGGAAAAATTGATTTAAAAAAAAAAAAAAAAGAAGTTAATTTAAGGAATTAAACAAGGTTTTTCTAATCCTCTTTGACCGCCATTGTGGGAATAATTCAGTTGAAGTCAACATTATTAGCCCTCCTGTGAATTTAACATTTCCCAAATGATGTTTAACAGAGCAAGGAATTTTTCACAGTAGTTCACATAATACATTTTCTTCTAGAGAAAGTCTTTTTTGTTTATTTCAGCAAGAAAGAAAGCAGTTTTTATTTTTTAAAACTATTTTAAGGTCAATTTTATGAGCTCCCTCAAGCATTATTTTTGTTTGATTGTAACAAACCATCGTTATACAATAACTTGCCTGATTACCCTAACCTACCTAATTAACATAGTTAAGCCTTTAATGTTACTGTAAGCTGAATACTAGTATCTTGAAAAATATCTAGCAAAATATTATGACAGTACTGTATTACGGTACTGTCATCAGGGCAAAGATAAAAGAAATCAGTTATCAGAAATGAGTTATTAAAACTATTATTTTTAGAAATGTGTTGAAAAAAACTTCTTTCCTTTAAACAGAAATTGGGGAAAAATAATCAGGGGGGCTAATAATTCAGCAGGGATAATAATTCAGCAGGGCTAATAATTCTTACTTCAAATGCTTGTAAATGGGTAATAAAAAAAGGAACTGATGAATCTAATTATGAGTACTTAAACCATAATAGAATCACATTACAAGTACTTCATTTTTCCCCAATCTGATTACATAATCCATATTATGTGTAATCTGTTACCGCACAGCACTGAAAAAGAGCTGATCACTTTGTGCCACATGAACCAGCTGGCCTCAATCGATCTGCTGACATCATGCTCAGATACATAAAAGTAATATGCAATGACCCAGACGTCTCCCATTGAACTTCAGCCAATGTTATTTCTCTGGTACTTTTGCCGCTAGACATTTCCATTCTGATTTAACGCTACGATTCTGTCTGGGTTTGAAAAGTGCCTGCAGTGCCCAGGTCATCATTAGTTAATGTCCTCTATGGCACGGGGGGAGTGGCAGAGCGGTGACCAGCCTGCTCTCCCTCAATACCACAGATGTTAAAGCAAACCTGTGTTGGCTTCCTATAAAGAGTACATTTGCTATGGACATGGCATTTAAAGTAATGCTCAGTTTTTACTCTCATTTTGAGCTTAAGACTTTAAATGCACACATACATCCAGTTCATTTTAGGTAAATTTGTCAAAGCCAGATCTACAACCCAAAACAGATACACGATCCCTGGAGCTCAGGCCTGTTTTGTAGCCAATTAAACTCCCAGAAATCCCTGTGTGCAACCCCAAGCACAATTCCCCATGCACATAACCACATTTCATGAAGCAGGAGAGCTAGCGTGTTCTACAAAAGACACATACGCAAAATATTCCACAACGTTGTTTATTGTGGCCTCGTTTGCCTTCTTTTTAATTGTAGTTCCCTTTACATCAAACACGCCGTAGTTGTGAAGAGATATCGCACACAAACATCAGAAAAAGCACAAGGTAATACTTTCACTTGAGACTATTCTCTAGATATGAGATTAGGAATGAAAAAAAAAGGAAAGATGCAAGTTCACAAGATATATACTTTATATATTTCATAGACGACTGCAGACATATTCTTACTAGCACCCGAAGGTGAGCGAGGAGAACCAGAGGGACTGTTTGTGAGGGTTTGAGAAATTTTTAACTTGAAAGTGAAGTGTTACAGTGGGTCAGAGGAAAAGAGAGGAGTGACAGACTAGATTTGTGTGTTGTGTTTAGTCGTTTAAATGTCTTGCGGATAAACAACAATGCACTTTGCTGAAGCATGTGGCTAGAAGAGTCTGTTGACTGCCGCTGCCGTTAGTATGCATTTAAGAAGAGTCCAGAGATATTAAAGTTCAGTCCAGTTTACTGTTATCATGAGCTGACGAACAGGGTTGCGCCACAATGACACCGAGTTCCCTGGTAGCTGTTGACCAGCTGAAATAGTTTAACCTAAGGCATAACACTGTTATAAACTGTAAAATCCTTGTAGTGGTTCTGTCAGTTATTATTACTATAATCCATTTAGCTCCATAGACATAAATGATCTTTGATTGATGATCAAACTTCTAATCAATAACCTTTGTTGAAGCTAGATTTCCATATCGTCATTTAAATACTGTAAACCAGATCCAAATTCGTGATGATTTCAGTCGTCCTTGCAGTAAACAATGAGTTTCCCCTCTCAGAATAAGAAAGCACAGAGAAGTGTCAAGGATAATACATTACTCATGCACATATCATCCGACCACTCACTCTGTCGCTAAGCAATTAATAATTACAGTACAGTGCAATTTTATAAAAAAATTCCTAAGGAAAGGAAAGCTTTCGGTTACTCAACTTTCAATGAACCACAATCTCGATGGCTCTCGTTGGCAACATCGACATGCTAACGAAATAAAAATTGTACATGGACAAGATTCGGATGAACAGTGCATATAGAAGAGCTCTCAAAATTGAGTGAAATGCCTATGTGCATTTAGTGTATGAGGAGAAAACAATAGTTATCAAAGAAAAACAAAAGTGTTGACACACAAGTTTCACATGATAGAGATTTCCTTTTAGAAATAAATTCATAGGAATGCCCAAAAACTAAATGTCCATGTTATAAATTAAGCATTAAATAAGGCAAATAAATATAGTAACTGTATTACTCAGTTAATAAGATAAAAACGTTAGCAAATATATGCAAACATTATGCAGAACAAATCGATTAGTAACCGATTTGTGGTTCAAACATTGTTTTATTTTTATTTTAACCTATTAATAAAGGCTGGTGTGAATTTCAAGAAATTTAAAACTAATGATGGCTGGTCAGAAATATCTCCTAACTTTAAATTGTGACAGTATAATTAATGATGGAAATTCTTTGTTAGCCTTGGATGAAGAGGAATGGGATGTTTCTTTTTACCTTAACATTAAGGTGGTTACATATGACTTATGTTGTTTAATGTTTACTCCACCTTTTTGTTTTTTTGGACTTTTAAATTGGTTAGACGTTTATTCTAGCATTTAATTGCAATGGTAGCAAGCTTCACATTCATATTTTAAACAAGTCAGTGCAGATGGAATTGCTTTTGCATCCTATGATACTGTATATATGTAATAGTGAATCATACATACCCTTTCATTGTCATCATGTTAAGTGCATCATTTTTTTTGTACATTCAGTTAAACTTTCTAAGGCATTAAAACAATCCCTCAACCTTTGGTGTAAACATTTTTATTTGAGTTCTTTTTTAGGGATCGATGGATCCATCTATCATCTGCTTTAAATGAGTGAATTTGTTTAACTGAAGCTGCTCGGTTCAGTTCATCCACTGACTAATATATGTATTTAGTCTGTTGTTCAGTTTGCTCAAATGTAGCGTTTGCTGTTTGTGTGTGTGTGTGTGTGTGTGTGTGTATGTGTGTGTTTGACAAGGTCTGAAACACACCCAAAACTGCTCTGTGTTGTCTAATGCCGAGTTCACACTGAATTAATTTAGCCCCAGTTTACACTTGCTGACAGGTTTTGTGAAATCGCTGACAAATGGCTAAACTCAGAGGCAAATCGGTGCTACTTCATGTGAGTGACATGCACACAGTGCGAATTATCAAAGGTGTGCTGTGTGAAAGGAGTTTTGACTGAAAAACATATCAGTCAATACCTGCAGCCAATGAGAGAGCAAGATACATGGCAGAAGGGAGTTTGGGGAGAAGTTATAGACCACTATCTCAGAATAAATAAGCTTTACGTTAATGTCCCAGCAGGCACAGGATGTCAACATGACGTCAGATTGACATAGTACCCTAACATCATGGGGACAATATTTGTTTGGAAATGAAAATCGGGTTGACGTCAGAAACCAATGTCAATGTCCAATATCCAACCTAAAATCAACCAAATATCAACATCTAATGATATTACAGCTTGACGTTGTATGGACGTTACCACTATGACATCTATCAGACGTTAGATTTTGGCTGCCATACCTAAAGAATAAGTATTTGAAGCTAATATGATGTTGGGTTTAAGATGTTGGTTTCAAGTTGGGTTTTGGTCAGTTTTCAGCACAACCAAAAATCAACTAAATTTCAACAAAAGTTGACATCATTATTGGATGTCAAAATAACGTCCTTATACGCTGGCTAGATGTTGAATTTTGGTCATCTGACGTCACAACCTAAATCTAACCTAACATTAACTTCTTATGACATTGTGTGCCTGCCGGGATTGAACAGAAAAGAAGAAAATTTACTTGACCAGCACATTATTTATTGCCCTCCAACTCTTTTTTTTTCTTCTCACAAACCTTGTTCGCTGCATCTCCCCAACAATTTCGTTAATCTTGTTTTTCTCTTTTCAAACCATTTGAATAACAAAATATTTCAAAATACTTATTACAGAATACCATTCTCCAGTCTCATGAATAATCTCGAATGTTTGTGTGTATTTGTGGGCCAAACAGAGTTGTTGGCAGGGCTTAATTTGTGCCGGAACATGCCTCATTTTACCGATCCCCCTCCTTAACCGCAGTCCTCAACCGCCCTCCTCCCCCATCTGCTGTTCACTTTCACTTTCTTCTGCGACCAACCCTCTTTACTTTCGTCCATGAAACCCACACCGCCCCGCCCCTCCCTTTACTTTGGTCCGCGGCACCTCTCCATCCTCTGGTAACATGCCGGATCCGTTACCTTGATCTGTTCCAGGACCTAACAATTCACAAATTAAGCACTGGTTGTGGGCAATTGTTTCTAGTGTACTCATGCAGTGTGTATCTTCCTGTCACTGATCCATCATGCAGTGTGAACACCGCAGCAACTGAATGCTGCCCTCAGAGAGTAGTGCCATATGAAAATAATCTTGATCTGGAAACTTTCCGCAGTGTGAACTCGGCATAAAATGTCTAACTAAACATTTTCACAACCTGAGACCTCATAAAGTACTAAACAAATCTACTGAGAAACATTTGACTAGTTCCTCTATTGAAAGTGATACAAAACATTTGCTTTTGTGAACGTGTATCAAGTTTTGCAATTGTGTGCTCTCCAACATCATCCCTCTATCACATTTAGATCATGACAATCACAGCTCAATCTTACATGCAGGGAAAGACTCATCTTGCATGACTACAGTGCTGCTGCTTGCCAAAACCATGATGTTTAGGTCTTGCTGCTTCTCGTGAGTCTCTTGGTACCACTCCCTCATAACTTCTGTATCATGGGTTGGAATCAGTGTGACCTATAGATGTAAGAATATTCAAGTCAAAATCAAATCCAGTTGTTTTATGGAAGGCAACTTTAATTTAGAGGAAAATCTAAACTCAATTAAATCATCGTGCAAAAACTTAAATAATAGTACCTGCATGTTATTTCCCCATTGGCTCTTTCCTTCCAACAGAGCATCCAGAACTGCCTTACTAGGCTCCTGTGCTGTTGGATCATTACCACTGACTACATAGTAGGATGATCGGACCCGTTTAAAGAACTCTGCATCCACATTCTTTGCATTGCAGTGGTTTGGTATGTAAACTAGGTCCATATACATTGTAGGACAGTTGGGTACTGATGTTCCACCGCTGGACTTGGTGCTTCCTTAATAAAAATAAAAACAAAATAAAGAAGATTATAGACAACTAACTATATATTTTGTAAAGTTTTGTAAAGTTTTTACAGTGTGAAATTGGTGTTACCTGAAGTGCTGTTTTTCACTCCCCTTGATGCAGAGGTATTAGTAGCATTTTTGGCATCTTTATCTTCTGTAGACTTTTTTGGAGAGGACACTTTCGACTCTCTGATAGCACTTGTTTTTGACAAGCTCTTTGTTGCTGATGGCTTGGTCTTGCTGATGTTCTTTTTTGGTTTCCCGGATGCCTCCTCAGCCTTCAGGACTTCCGGATCTACCATGCAGGCATCAGGATGTGGAGGAGTAGGAGCAGGGTCTCTGGGTGTGACTGGAGGTGGGTCTGCATGACGATAAGTGATCGTCCTATCTGTTGGTAATGTTTCTGAATCATCTTCAGAGTCAATATTTGCATCTGCAGTTATTGATGGGCACTCCTCTGTGCCAGGAGGAACATCAGAGTCTGTTTGAGAGGGCGCTGATTCACTTACAGAGGTGGGTGGAGTTTCCTCACACTGTTTGCTCTGCTCTTTCTCTTCAGGTGGTGGTGGTCCTTCTCCTGACTTAGCAAGAGGTTTTTCCTCCCCCAAAGGATGTTCCTCATTCATGAAGTACTCAAGAGGACTGGGGTTTATAAAGGATGGAGAAAGCTCTGTTTTTGGATGTCTGTATTCACAGGAGGTCACCAAACACAAGTCCACTTCTGCTCGTGACTGAGAATGGCATGCCTTTGAGGTATGTGGTCCAATGGACCCACCATCACAGATTTTAGAAGATTCTACATTTTGACAACTGTAGGAATATGATGACGAGCTGGTGGAAAATTTATCTTGAGTATCTGTCTGAGTGGAAGAAGGGGAAAGTTGGGCTGGAGATGACATTTTGGGGCTGGTGGGAGATTTTGAACATGTGAAGGTAGTAGTTTCTGAGCCAAGTTTCAGCTCTTCTGTCTTCTGAGAAAAACACAATGATTCAATAGGAGATGAGGGTGAACTAGCCTTTGATGGAGTCTTCTCTAGATTTTTTGTGTCTTCTAATTTATCTATACCAGTCTCTTCATAAAGGGAATTGGGACTAAGTTTATCTTTGTTTACTTCTTCATGTGAGGTACTTGGTCTGCCTAAAACAAGACATGAGTCAAGAGATAAAGGAGACTGTTTGCTAGGTGACTGTTTTGGAGTAACCGATTCTGATAAATTATCTAAATCTGGAGAGACTTCTCTTGGCCCTGCAGTTTGGCAGGGTGTTGTAACTGATGGGGTAGACTGAGATGCATCTGATGGGGAGGCAGAAGCAGCCTGGGTACTATCAGACTCTTTGAAAAACATTGCCTTATCCCCAGCTTCCCCTGGCCTGTGTTGCTCTCCCATGGAACCAGCTCCATCTAAGGGACTGTCATCAACTTCTGTTGGACCATTCTCAGTGGCTGTAGACTGCATTCCTCCAACCGATGGATGATCTGGTGATTGTTTGCTGAAATCTAATGCAAATGAGTGTTCTGGGGATTCTTGTTCACACCCAGCTGACAACTCTGAGAATTTTGTTTCCTGTTGTGGCATCCTCAGTTTGGCTGTCTTTGGTGAAACATCAGGAGAGATTGACATAGGACGGGGACTGTCCTCCTTAGATGGAGAGACTTCTGCTTCCTGCATTGTGGTTGGAGTCTGAACAACTGAGACAGAGAAAGAATCATCCACCTCTGTTGAATGAGGGGAGCCCACTTCAGCATGAAGTGATGGGGAAACATCATCTGTTGTTGGTTCCGGTAAAGAACTTGTTGCAAGTGATGCTGTTGAGGCAGAGGCAATGTGAGAAAATGTGTCGTCTGCAACAACTTCATCAACCGGAGTGCCAGACTTATCAGATGTTGTCCCTTCAGATATGGACATTTTACTGTCCTCTTTAAATGTTGTGAAATGTTTTGTATCAGACAGACTTTCTATTTTGCATGGTGGCAATGATGTAGCAGATATTACTGATGAACTGTCATCAGTTGCTAATTTTTTATCATTATTGTCAGTCTGACTTGGCGATTTGTGCTCGAACTCAAAATTGGTTGACAAGTGTGCTTCATAAATTGGTGATTGTTTCTTTCCTGCCTGTGAAACAGGCACCGCTTCATCAATAGGACTAGCCTCTCTGGGAGAATATTCCTTGTCACTTGTGATGTCAACAATAACAGGACCCTGGCTTTCAGACGTTTTCTCAGATGGTAGAGAGCCAGCTTTCTCCTCAACTGGGGACTGGTAATAAGGTGTGTGTCCTGAGGACTGAGGAGATAAAGGGCCCTCTAAGGTCTTCTCATCTGGACTGTATGATTCCATTCCCTTTGATATACCTGCTAGTGTGGTTCCCAATTCAATAGGTGAAGATACACCTGCATGCACATGGTCAATGTTTACATTTTGGTCTCCAGAAGGTGACCTGACGAAAGGCAAAGTTGTAGTAGTAGTAGTAGTAGTAGTAGTGAGCCTGTTTGAATCAAAAGAGAATGTGTCTTTAACTGAAAAATCCTTGGCAGATTTATCTTCCTCTAATGAAGATGGTGGTGAAATGGTAGAAGCCGACACATGATAATCATGGCCCTCAGTGGCATCACTCTTGGAGTGATCTAATTCAGGAACATCTTTGAGAGGTGAAAGTTTCTTTCGTTCATGTTCTGCAGTTATCCCGTACCTGACAAAATCTTGGGAAGGAGAATCGCTTTCATCATTAGTTGTCTCGTCACTCATTACATCTCTTGGAGTTGACATTTCATCCATAGGTGTTGGGACACTTGAGATCTCAATTGTAGACTGAGTGTGTCCAGATGTCGTATATTCTTCTGGAGGCTCATCTCGGTTTTCATCATCAGAGGCAGCCTCACTTTCTGAACCTACAGGCAAGGTTTCATCATGAATTGAATCAGCAGGGGACACAGGTACAGTGAGCTTTGGTGGTGTGGTGACATCAAAACATTGCAATTTTGTTTCTTTGTCTAGATATTCTGGTTCTTCTGTACCATAATTTGACCCTTCCTTGGTTTCAAGCTCTCCCTGTTCATCTTTTAATGTAGATATTGCTCTGTCCTGCTCATCCACTTCCTCTGTCTCTCCCTTTTCTTCATAGTCCCCTAGCTCAGATGACTCTTCCAACCCTGTTCCTTCATCTTCAAACTTTTCACTGGTACCATTGCTTTTCTGATTGGGTTCTAGTTCCCCTGGAGTACCTCCACATTCTTCCTCAGCTTCAGTTGTTGCTATTCCTTCATCCAGTGACTCAGCTGCTTCCGGAGACTCTTTGCAATGAGTTATTTCTTCATGTCTAATCACTTCTTCTTCATTAGAATCATCTATTTTGGTCTGAGAAAGGACCTCATCATCTTCAGCCATCTCCTCTGCTTTCAAAGCCTCAAAATCTTTAGTGAGGTCCTCTGGAGAAGACATAAGTGATCTCTCTGCCTCAAGTACATTTGTTGCTCTGGCTTCCAAAGTGGGTTCTTCAACAGCGGCTCCTGAGACAGAAGGTGTTGCTACTGATTCTCCTGCATCTTTTTTGGTTGGCTTGGACTTGACCTTCTCTTTGGATCTGGCAGGGCTACCAGGGCTCTTTCCACGTGCTGCAACCTTTGGTTTTGGTGCTGGTTTTTTCACATCAGGTGTGCTAGGGGCATTCTTTTTCAAGCTACCAGTTTTCCTTAAATCTTTCGTTGGCTCTTTTGCCTCTTTCTGGGATTCTTTCTTTTCATCCTTTCTGCTCTCCTTTAATAGGGAATCTTTCCTGATGTCTCGTCTTTTAATGTCTTTTTTCACTTCTTCTTTCTTTACCTTCTCTTCTTTTTTGATCTTTTCTTCTTTCTTGGGTATGTTTTTTTCAGTTTTAACAGTCTCAGTCTTTTCCACCAATTTTTTTGATTCTTTCTTTATTGTTTTTGGCTTAATGTCAACTTTCTTTTTCTCTGGAGTGTCAGGTTTGTGTATTTGCTCAACCTTGCTTTTTATGTCCTTGTCCCCTGCTTTCACCTTTTTCACAAGTGTTTTTTCCTTTTTCTCTATTTTCTGTGTTGGCTCCTGTGTTTCTGCTGGTTCAGTTTTACTTACGGTTTTTAGTTTTTCAGTGGTTTCTTCCCTGGATTCCTTGTGAAGATTTTTGCTAGGGGATGGTTTTGATGTGGACTTGAGACTCTCTTTACTGTCTGTCTTATGTTTCATCTTTGCTTGTTTCAGTGTCGGGGCTAAGTTTAAATTAAGCTCATTTTGTGTTATCACAGGATATTTGAGGAAGTCTAAGTGTTTAAGTTTTTCTAGGCCTTCTAGAATATGATTCTGAGTAGAATTGCCTGGAAAAAGGACACGGACAATCTTTTCTGATGGGTTGGCAGGATGCCACACAATCAGCGATGAGATGGAGGACAAATATGAGACTGGGAGTTCTGACTCTTTTCCATTTGGTAGCAAGATGGTCGCTTTGTCTTTATCACTACCAGACCATTCTTTCAGGAAAAACTGCAGCTCCTTACTGTTCTTAGCTGGGTTAAGAACATACATTTCAAGCTTTCCGACCCCCATTTTCTGGAATAATATAATTGGTTCTACTGTATTCCCTATGTTCCTATGCAGAGGTTCAGGTTTTAGAGACAGCTTGTTTAAGTACTGCAGTGTGAAGGCTGCCTCCTCAGCATTTCTCCTGATTCTGTAGTTGGGTTCAAGATTTTCCAGGTTCTGAGGCATGTTGGCAAACATAACACCAATATCAGGTGAGATCATATTCTTTGTCCAGTCACTGTTAGCTGTAGACCCCTGTGACTGCTCCTCCTCCAGTTCAGCTATTTTGCGCTGCAGCATGCTGTTGATACCGGGAAGATTATCGTCTCCAATGTGTGTAAGGAGAACAGAATCTACTCTGTCCAAATGACGTACCAGCTTCCAAAAGCATGACTTTCTATCAGATCCACCATTAATAAGCATGTTAAAACCATTAACTGCAAACAATGCTGAATCTCCCCGTCCTCCAGGGAATATATAGCAGCATGGTTTTGATAATTTTAGGAATCCACCTGAGGTCGGGGGTTCCAGCATGTCAAATGGAGATGAGATTTCTACAGATTCTGACAGGTATTCTGTAAATTCAGAGAGACCTTCCATTTCTGGAAGGATAGTGGGGGAGTTTAGCTTCATGTAGATGAAGTCCTGTAAGTTGTGTTTGTCCAGGTTAGAATTTTTCCAGTCACCATGTTCAGGACAAAAAAGGGTTAAACTGGCTTTATTGGCTGGATGTATGGTGCTAAGAAGCTCTCCGATCTGTAAGCCAAATTAGAAATATGTTACTTACTTAATTTGAAATATCTGACCATGGACCAAAAATTAGTCAACAATGTAATTTTTTTAAATTGGGGTTTATATATTATCTGAAAGGTGAATAAATAAGCTTTGATTTATGGTTTGATAGGATATAACAATATTTGGCCAAGATACAACTATTTGAAATATGTTATCCGGGGGTTCATAAAATATAGATATAAAGAAAATAGTGTTGTTGTCTACACAAAGTGCTTAGCAATACACATAAACAAAAATTAACAATTTTATAGGCGAAAATATTATAGGTTTTGTGGTCCAGGGTCACATATCAGGCTACACTGTAATGTGCATGCTTTTAACACAAATAACAGTCCCTCACCTCTTGATCTGTAAAAATGTCAATGAAACTGGAGAGAGAAAAGGAGCCTGATTGGAGAATCAGCTCGCCTGTATTTTCAAAGCACTGTCCTGCCAGGACAAGCAGCTTATGATGGGCTGTGTCTGAGACCATTAGCCGTACCTAGGTGACACAAAGTTTAAAGTTTAAACACAGAGTTTATATACTATTTATGTACTACAAGAAACATTTGCAGGATGTTTTTAAGCACATTATGTAAATGCCATATCTGCAGAAAATTAACGCTGTTATCAAAATCTAATGAGATTTTATTGTAAAAGATTCAATCATACCCCTAAAAACCTGGCCAACAGAAATACGCCAGTTTCTATGAGCTCAACTTTACTTTGTGCAGTTATAGTACGTGTGAATTAAAAAACTTAAAGCAAAATAATTAGTTTGGCTTTTCTTTCTCTTTTTCCTCTCTCTTTCTTGTTCACTATCCATGCCAGCATTTTCCAATTTGTTGCCATTGACTGTTCTGGGCAGTAAGCCAGGGTCAGACCTGCAGTGCTCTACCATATTATTAATGCAGAGTCAAACTGCAGTCATCGTGTGCAAGCAAGGCTTTATGGTGTTTGACCGTGTTGTGCATTTATAAGTTTGCCTGCAACTGTGACACACCCAGTACTGACATACTATTTCGTTTTCTAGCAAAATATACAAGTTTCTATTTGTAGTGTTGAAAACATCCAACTGTTTTAAGCCAATGACCATTTTTGTTAATAATGTTGCCAATTCTATAAATTGCCAATTCTTCCACTGTGGATTTTATCCTTTATCAACAAGCTTACATCTAAACACCTAAAACTATTTAAAAATACATTTAAGTGGCAGACACAGATGTATTTAAAACAAGGAGGAGAAAGTGTGTTTACCTCAGTGCTAACAGCTTCATCTGAAGGGTTAATGAGCACCACTGTCTCCAACACATTACTTTTGTGGTGCAGAATCTTTTGCCCTGAAAATAAAAGGACATGTTACCAATGTGCAGTGTTTTATATATATATATATA